>JBBGZY010001385.1:1420000-1513950 GCA_037952925.1 Lithobates clamitans | reverse complement strand
TTGTTCAAGTGCCAGATTATCTTTGAAAAGCTGTATACCATCAAACGCTGCCACTGTGCCCATAGATTGCCAACACTGTGCCCTGCCCATCAAACGCAGCCACTGTGCCCCATCAATTGCAGCCACTGTACCCATCAATTGCAGCCACTGTACCCTCAAACGCAGCCACTGTACCCATCAATTGCAGCCACTGTACCCATCAATTGCAGCCACTGTGCCATCAAACGCAGCCACTGTACCCATAAATTGCCGCCACTGTGCCCATTAAACGCTGCCACTGTAGCATCAAACGCAGCCACTGTGCCCATCAAACGCAGCCACTGTACCATTAAACGCAGCCACTGTACCCATAAATTGCCACCACTGTGCCCATCAAACGCAGCCACTGTACCATCAAACGCAGCCACTGTACCCATAAATTGCCACCACTGTGCCCATTAAACGCTGACACTGTGCCCACCAAACGCAGCCACTGTACCCATTAATTGCAGCCACTGTGCCGTGCCCATCAATTGCAGCCACTGTGCCCATCAAACGCAGCCACTGTGCCATCAAACGCAGCCACTGTACCCATAAATTGCCACCACTGTGCCCATTAAACGCTGCCACTGTACCATCAAACGCAGCCACTGTACCATCAAACGCTGCCACTGTGCCCATCAAACGCAGCCATTGTACCATTAAACGCAGCCACTGTACCCATAAATTGCCGCCACTGTGCCCATTAAACGCTGACACTGTGCCCATCAAATGCAGCCACTGTACCCATAAATTGCTGCCACTGTGCCCCATCAAACGCAGCCACTGTACCCATCAATTGCAGCCACTGTGCCCGTTAAACTCTGCCACTGTACCATCAAACGCAGCCACTGTACCATCAAACGCAGCCACTGTACCCATAAATTGCCACCACTGTGCCCATTAAACGCTGCCACTGTGCCCATCAAACGCAGCCACTGTACCATCAAACGCAGCCACTGTGCCCATTAAACGCTGCCACTGTACCATCAAACGCAGCCACTGTACCATCAAACACAGCCACTGTACCCATAAATTGCCACCACTGTGCCCATTAAACGCTGCCACTGTACCATCAAACGCAGCCACTGTACCATCAAACGCAGCCACTGTACCCATCAATTGCAGCCACTGTGCCCATCAAACGCAGCCACTGTACCATCAAACGCAGCCACTGTACCCATAAATTGCCACCACTGTGCCCATTAAACACAGCCACTGTGCCCATCAAACACAGCCACTGTACCATCAAACACAGCCACTGTACCCATAAATTGCCACCACTGTGCCCATTAAACGCTGACACTGTGCCCATCAAATGCAGCCACTGTACCCATAAATTGCTGCCACTGTGCCCCATCAAACGCAGCCACTGTACCCCATCAATTGCAGCCACTGTGCCCGTTAAACACTGCCACTGTACCATCAAACGCAGCCACTGTACCCATAAATTGCCACCACTGTGCCCATTAAACACTTTTACCACTTTTAACTGTAATTTGCTTATATATAAAGCCCTATGTGCTTTTATATGTGTCTTATCTATATATAATGCACTCTTTAAATGTGCTTTAAAATGCATGGTTTTCCATTTTACGAACAAGAAAATAATGACGTTATGCTGTTGGGCTGGTATAATAATGCTATGGGGCTGGTATGACATTTTTTCCAGGGCTGGTTTTCATTCCCAGTCCGGCCCTGCTCAAGGGTCCCCAGGCATACAGCTCACAAAGAGCACCGTTCCCCCAAATGCCAGGGCCCACGATCGATCGGCAAGAGGCTAGCATACAGCCCCCTCCAAAAGTCTCTCTCCCAGCTAGGTCTGTCACATTTCTCCCCTTTTCAGCAGGAGACTAACACAGGAGGAGACCCCAGACGGGTTGACTCCGAAGTTAGTCAGTAGTTCCAGTCCTCTAATGCCTGTACCCACACAGTACCCCAAACAAATTGTTCCAAACAAAGCATTACTCACCCAGCCAACCTCTGCCTCTCTGAGAACATATCTGCTGCTAGGGTGGGGCCTGGACTGGCCCTTCTCCCTGGAGTCCTTTCTGCCGCTGGAGAGAAGACAGGGTGTCTGGGCTCACTCCGTCATGCTGTTGGGGATCTGGGCCGACTGCCCAGCATCCCTGGGGTATACAGGTGGAGACTGAAGTCCCATCCACCTTCACAGGAAATCCATCCTCTGTTAGTTGAGGGCAGAGGCCAGCAGTACTCGGCCCTGTTGCCAGCCCTTCTGCTGGAAACCCCACACCATCTGCTCCGGCTAACTGTTGGGGAGGGACAACACACACCTCCTCTCCCTTCTCCCCCTGTATCTGCTGCTGGGAAGTGATTGCCACCTTCTCACCCTGAGCCTCCGAAACAGGTGTGGGGCAGAGGTCTTGGACCCTCTGTCCGGTTTCCAGCGCTTCAGCTGGGGAAGTTCCTCGTAACTTCAAAGATACTTCTGTTTGTGCTGGGCAGAGCACAGTGAAGTTTGGCCCTAATAACAGCTCCTCTTCTGCTGGAGGCTCACCAGGTTGTTCTTCCTCAGCAGAAAAGTCTATCAAATCCCCTGTCTCTGCAACTGGTGTCTGGGGATAAAGGTTCACCATCTCCTCTCCGTGGAACCCAGAAGATGCTATCAGTGCTGGGCAGGGCACAGTGAAGTTTTGCCCTAATAACAGCTCTTCTTCTGCGGGAGGCTCACCAGGTTGTTCTTCCTCAGCAGAAAAGTCTATCAAATCCCCTGTCTCTGCAACTGGTGTCTGGGGATAAAGGTTCACCATCTCCTCTCCGTGGAACCCAGAAGATGCTATCAGTGCTGGGAAGAGGTTAGCAGTGCTCTGCCCTGTTGTCAGCACTTCAGGTTTGGGGACGGAAATCTTTAGATTTTCCACTGCAGATTCTCTGGCATTCTGCTGGACAGCCACATTCCTCCATCCAAGATCATCCAATGCAGAAACAGGTTCATCAAGGTCAGTCAGCACTTGCTGCATCCGCCATAGGACCTCCGCCTCCATAGCTACGGCCAGGCTAATAGATATTTTGTTAGATCCGGTAAGATCAAGTGGTTTTAACGTTAAATCTCACATCATTTCAGAGATATTCCACATCAAAATAGAGATATTAGGTGGTACATAAGGACGGATTGGTCCCCCCTTATCAAATTTTCTGGCCAAAAATTATTCGGGCTAATAGATATTTGTTAGATCCGATAAGATCAAGTGGTTTTAACTTTAGATCTCACATAATTTCAGAGATATTCCTTATAAAAATAGAGATATTAGGTGGTACAGAAGGTACATCCATCTTCAACCGTCTCTGGATGGTCTCTGGAACCTTCTTTGGATGGTTCTTCAGCGGGTGCCTGTAGTCTCTCCTCACACCTCCGTTCACCTCCCTGCCTCATGGTGATCTCTCCTCAGACCAACAAGCTTAAGTCTTTAGCTAGCCCTCCCTTCTTGCAAAGCAGGCTGGGCTTGGTATTTCCACCCCCTGTAGAAATCAATGGGGCTGTATTGTGATGAGACTTCAAGTCCCGTGGTCCTCTGCTACTGCTTGATTGGCTCCCTCTCCCTGCCAATAGGGACACAGGAAGAGGAGAGGGCAGGGGAGAAATCCCCCACAGGGACTGACAGGAGTGCTCTTCCTCAGTGAGTGCCTGTGCCAGTGTCTATTCAGTCCGGCGGTCGCTGGCAGGAATGGTGGGAGGTGCGGGACCACAGGTGATAGAGTAGCCCCCGCTACACACTCCCCCCACCAAAGAACCTTTGGTCTGCTAAAGGAAATAAAGTCTATGACCTGTTACATGCTTTTGATATACACACGGAAAAAAAACAGGTTAGTGTGCACAGGAACCCATACAATTTACATCTGCATAAAACCCTGGCAGAGGAACATCCCATCAATTAGCATAGGAGGGGAGGTCTTCCTGCCTACAGGCCACCTTAACTGGAATGGCCCAGCTAGATATGCCAATGGGGTGAGTGTCAGAAACCAAGAAATCAGGCCAAGACAGAAGTACAGTTAAATCACACTTGTTTAATAATAAAAGTAAAAAGAACAAACGTAGTCAAAACATAGCCAAAGTTCAGTAACCGGAACGGATAGTCAGCCAAGCCAGAAGTCAGGGATCAATGTAGTGGATCAGCAAGCAGAATCTGGAGCCAGAAGGGATGTCAGCAAAGCAAGTCTTGAACAGGATTGCAGGAGATTTTTTCTGTGATGTTGACCAAGGCGAAGGCAGAAATCCTCTGGACTGGACGGCTTAAGTAGGCAGGACTGACGAGCAGGATATCATCAACAGCTGAGTAACTGTGGAGAGATAGGAGCTGGCAATTAGCCGACAGCTGAGCGGCCATCTTAGAGAAGGAAGGGCTGAGCCCAGCCCTGACAGTGAGTTGGGATTGTCCACCACCAAATCTGCGGTGGAAGGATCAGTTACTTCAAGAGTCCTTTTTGCAATAAGCACAACCTCCTCAGAGCTTTCACCCAAAGTATCATATGTTAGTCTTTTGGGCGCGTGAATAACCCTTCGATCTCGCTGTTCTTTAGGTTCTGGGGTTACAGGCACACTGGTCTCTTCTTCTTCCTGCATATCAGCTGCAGCTTCCTCAAAGAAATATGGAAAGTCTTAGGGGTCTGTTGTCAGCAGGGAAGATTAAGATCCTTCTAACTCTTCAAAAGGTGGACTTTGAGGTACAAACTCAGGAGCCTCTGGCCTGAGAGTCACCTCAGTCACCTTGGGAGGAGAAGAAAGGGGGGGGGGGGTGGCAGGTGGTTTTAGACTTCCTGATGCCCAACAGGTCAAAAAGTCTCTTGATGAGACTACTCTTGAAATCTCTCCCTTGATCAGAATGGATGTGTTGGGACAGACCATAGTGCACAAAGAATTTCTCTGCGAAGATCTTGGTCACCATGGATGCTTGTTGGTCCCTCGTGGAAAATGCCTGGGCATACCTAGTGAAATGGTCAGTCACTACCAGCATATATCCCTGCCTGCTCAGATCAGGCTCCAAGCACAGAATGTCAATGCACACCAGCTCCATGGGTCCCTAACTCGGAAGATGGTCCATTGGAGCAGCTCGGTGAGGCAAAGTCTTCCTTTGGATACATCTGATGAAGGAGTGGCAAATGGCAATAGTCCTCAACTTCAGCCTGCATGCAGGGCCAGTAGAACCGGTCCCTCACCAGGTGAAAAGTCCTCTTGGGCCCTAGGTGGCCATGGTTGTCGTGTAGGGCAGTTAATATTGTCTCCGTATGTTTTTAAGGTAGGAATAGCTGCCATTTTTCTTCAGAATCGTCAGAGGGGCCCCTTCGGTAGACCATCCCTCTGTGCACCTGAAACAGATCCCACTCTCTGTGCAGCAGATGTGTTTCCTTCGGGGAGTCAGTGAGGAGCAAGTCAGGGCGTTGGCTCTCCAAGGCCCTCAATGTCAAGCTACAGGGAGGGTCCTCCAACTGGTCCCTCCGCAGGTCTTTGACAGCTTGGGCAGACCTTCACCCCCGACTAGGGCGACATTGCAATAACATCTGGGGATACCAGCGGCTGACACACCAACCTCTTAAGGCCTGGATCCTACTCCAGGTTGATGTTCTGCTCCTTGACATAAGGCTCGTACCCTTCTGGTGTCAGCTCGGCCTATTCTTCTAGAAGGTCTCTGGAACAATGGGGCCTTCTTGACAAAGCATCCGCGTCTTGTTTCCCGACTGCGGACGATACTTCAGGCTGAAAATAAACCCTGATAGAGCAGCCAACCATCTGTGACCCGTGGCGTCCAACTTGGTGGTAGTGAGGATGTAGGTGAGAGCATTGTTGTCGGTCTTGATCACGAACTCCGCTCCATAGAGGTAATCCTTCAGCTTATCCTCCACCGCCCACTTCAAGGCCAGGAACTCAAGTTTGTGCATGGGATAGTTCCAACTAACGTAGGCAACAGGCCGTAGATGGCATTCATCCTCTTGATATAGCACCCCACCTAACCCATCTCGACTGGCGTCAAAGTGTAGCTCGTATGGCTTGGTTGGATCTGCATAGGCCATGACTGGAGCAGTTGTTAGGCTTGCCTAAAACCTCTTCACACTTCGGAGTCCATTGTTCCTGAATGGACTCTCTGGGTTTTCTGGGCCCTCCAGCTGGTTTGACAGGCTTCGCCAGATCATTAATCACTTAATAAGTCTCTAATTATGTGAGATCTAACGTTAAAACCACTTGATCTTACCGGATCTAATGAATATCTATTAGCCTGAATAATTTTTGGCCAGAAAATTTGATAAGGGGGGGCTAACCCGTCCATAAGTACCGCCTAATATCTCTTTTTTGATGTGGAATATCTCTGAAATGATGTGAGATCTAACGTTAAAACCACTTGATCTTACCGGATCTAACGAATATCTATTAGCCTGAATGATTCTTAGCCTTCTTGCAGGATGATCAAAAAAGTATATAGTGTATACACCGCTATATAAGTATAAAAGTGTAAAAAATGTATACACCACTCTTAAAGCGCCCCTACCCAATGAAAACAATGGGGGAGCGCCGCCAAACCGATGGCATAGTGCCGCTGTAGCGGTACTTTGCGGGCGGTTTTAACCCTTTTTTCAGCCGCTAGCGGGAGTTAAAACCTCCCCGCTAGCGTCCGAATAGCGCCACTAAAACAACGGTAAAGCGGCGCTAAAAATTGTGCCGCTTTACCGTCGGCACCCGCCCGCCCCAGTGTGAAAGTAGCCTCAGTGTTTTACTGGCAGTTTAAAAGCACCTCAGTGTAAAAGAGGCCTTAGAGCCCTTTCACATTGAGGCGCTTTACAGGTGTTACAGTGCTAAAAATAGTGCCTGCATAGTGCCTGTAAAGAGCACGCTTGCAGGACGGTAAAAAAGTCCTGCAAGCTGCATCTTTGCAGCGCTGTAGGAGCGGTGTATACACTGCTCCTAAAGCGCCCCTGCCCATTGAAAACAATTGGGCAGCGCCGGCAAACGGCCGCTGCAGCGGCGCTTTGCGGGCGGTTTTAACCCTTTTTCGGCCGCTAGCAGGGGTTAAAACCGCCCCCACTAGTGGCCGAATAGCGCTGCTAAAACGACGGTAAAGACCCCTTTCACACTGGGGCGTTTTTCAACCTCCGCAAAAACGGCGGTAAAGCGCCGCTAAAAATAGCGGAGCTTTACCGCCGACGCCCCCAACTCCCCAGTGTGGCCAAAGGCTGGGTTCCCCACATCCAATTTGCAATAGCAGGAGATTTTGATCAGCTATCTATGGAGTCAGTTCACATATCTCCGCAGCAGATCCAGCACTATGGGGTTGATTTACTTAAGGCAAATAGACTGTGCACTTTGCAAAGTGACACACCCTATCTTGGTGGCGGGTCAGGCAGCAGGTGACGGTGGCGAGCTGTGGGACCTTGCAGAGGTGAGCTGTGTCCTCCATGAGTCTCCTTCCCTCCTCCTGATAGGCTTCCAATCGCAGCGTCTGTCTTTTCAGCCAATCAGGTAATGGGTATCAGACCTGCGCTACCTGATTGGTGGAGAGGCGGTTCTAACACACTTGGGTGGACTCCGAGCGCAATGCAGGCTGCGTTTGATGGGCACAGTGGCTGCGTTTGATGGACACAGTGGCTGCAATTGATGGACACAGTGGCTGCAATTGATGAGCACAGTGGCTGCATTTGATGGGCATAGTGGCTGCATTTTATGGGCACAGAGAGGCTGCAATTGATGGTTTTTTTTTTCAGAATTTTTGCGCATCTTTGCAGCGCTGTAGGAGCGGTGTATACACTGCTCCTAAAGCGCCCCTGCCCATTGAAAACAATGGGGCAGCGCCGGCAAACGGCCGCTGCAGCGGCGCTTTGCGGGCGGTTTTAACCCTTTTTCGGCCACTAGCGGGGGTTAAAACCGTCCCCCACTAGTGGCCGAATAGCGCCGCTAAAACGTCGGTAAAGACCCCTTACACACTGTGGCGTTTTTCAACCTCCGCAAAAACGACAGTAAAGCGCCTCTAAAAATAGCGGCGCTTCACCGCCGACGCCCCCAACGCCCCAGTGTGGCCAAAGGCTGGGTTCCCCACATCCAATTCGCAATAGCAGGAGATTTTGACCGGCTATCTATGGAGTCGGTTCACATATCTCTGCAGCAGGTCCGGCACTATGGGGTTGATTTACTTAAGGCAAATAGACTGTGCACTTTGCAAAGTGCAGTTGTACTCTATTTTTAACTGCATGGGTTGTTTTTTTTGGATGCAAGGGTTCACTTATACTTTAAGCTTTCTTGCCACTGGCTTGCTATTGCCGTATGTCTATTCCCCAGTATTTTAATAGAAATCTGATAAATGTTATTAGCATATGCTTCATCCATTTCTTGTGCAGCACTAAGTTTCTTTGTATAAAATTTGAATAGGGTCCAGAAGCGGTGTGTCAATTAAGGGCGCACTGGCACCGCCCCCTCTATCTCACCACCACCCTCTATGACTAATGGATAGATTCATGCATTGCATGAATCTATCCATGGCTGCCGCTGCCACCCATTATTCAGGCATCCGGCCCCTTTGCGAATGCTGGGCGCCTGAATTATAGCAGCAGGGGTGTATTTTTGAAGCACTTGATTAGAGCCATAGGCTCTAATAGGCTTTAAAAAATGTGAACTCGAAGCGCAAAGCATTGCGCTCGGAGTCCACCCAAGTGTGTTAGAACCGCCTCTCCACCAATCAGGTGGCGCGGATCTGATACCCATTGCCTGAGTGGCTAAAAACACAGACGCTGCGATTGGAAACCTATCAGAAGGAGGGGAGGAGACTCATGGAGGACACAGCTCACCTCTGCAAGGTCCCACAGCTCGCCACCGTCACCTGCTGCCTGACCCGCCACCAAGACAGGTAGACAAGTCGGGCAGATGGCAAACGGGCGGGGGGTCACAGTGGCAAATTTCGATGGGCAGAGTGGTGGCATTTGATGGGCATAGTGGCGGCATTTGATAGGCACAATAGCAGCATTTGATGGGCACAGTGGCAGCATTTGATGGGGCACAGTGGCTGTGTTTGATGGGCACAGTGGCTGCGTTTGATGGGCACAGTGGCTGCGTTTGATGGCACAGTGGCTGCATTTGATGGGCTAAGTGGCTGCGTTTGATGGCACAGTGGCTGCGTTTGATGGCACAGTGGCTGCGTTTGATGGGCACTGTGGCTGCGTTTGATGGCACAGTGGCTGGGTTTGATGGGCACTGTGGCTGCGTTTGATGGGCACAGTGGCTGGGTTTGATGGACACAGTGGCTGCAATTGATGAGCACAGTGGCTGCAATTGATGGGCACAGTGTCTGCATTTGATGGGCACAGTGGCTGCATTTGATAGGCAAAGAGAGGCTGCAATTGATGTTTTTTTTGTCAGAATTTTTCCGTTTGTTTGCAACCCCTAAAAATTGTGAGAACCATCCGCCACGGATAGAGTTCCTTTTGTTTGCTGTCAGCCAATCATCCTCTTTTGGACAATTTGCCAAATCCAGCTTGGTAGGTTGATGCGGGGCTTTTAAACTTCTATTCTGTACTATCCTTTGTTTATTGCATATAATTCTTGTGTTTTATGGATGGACCTCCTAAAGTCAAACTGGCAGCCACATAAGGTGGGTGTCCTCCTCTACAAAGTCTTCTGACCAGACATATTGCATTTGGGTAGTACTTTTATTAAACATTTTCATCTGGCCAGTTTAATTTACTAATTTAGCTACTGTCTCTTATGTGCAAGCTATTCTCTGTTACTTCACTGCATAGTAGGGGGCCATAATCATGCAGAAAAGTTGTCATGTTTGTAAATCATAAGTTTTTTTTTTTTTTTTTCAGATTTTAAAAGGTTAACTGTCCCTTTTGTCCATTCTACCCATTTATCTAGTGGCCCAGTAAAGGTGGAACTGTGTATATTTGGTTCATATACAGTATTCTCTAGTGCTCCTCCTGAGCTGGGAATTTACTGAGGGTCTCTTACCCTGAATCCCCTTACTTAACTTAATGCCCGTAATGACTGGCAAGTCTTTTCTCTACTTGTGCTTATACCATCTTGCCTCTATAACAAATAGTACAGCAGATCTGCAGATTTACAAGTGCAGTCTCCGCTTATCTATGTGGATAGATGTTTATGACAATAGACTTGATCCAGCCCAAGAAGGGGGACACAAACACAATAAAACAAACATTACCCAACCAGAAAGGTCCAAGAGTGGGTCTGGTTTCCTGGGAAACTGACAGATAGGAGACAAAGGAAAGGAAGAAATATAAGCAAGCTTAAGGACAGCTTACCTACCCTGTTTCCCCGAAAATAAGACCTAGCGTGCCTGTTGGTGATGGCTGCAATATAAGCCCTACCCCCCAAATAAGCTCTAGTTAAAGTCCTTGTAGGTCTTATTTTCAGGGTAGGGCTTATTTTTCGGGGAAACAGGGTAGGGCTTATATTGCAGCCATCACTGACAATCATGCTAGGTCTTATTTTCGGGGAAACAGGGTAGTGGTAAAGACATTTATTGGTTTGCATTCCCAATGGTCCCAATCAGAGCGTGGTTCCTTCTGGAGACTCCGTCCACGCCTGGCTCCTGACTCTCCAAACACTGTTCTTAGTTTTTCTGGTTGGGACACTGAAAACGAAACTTATAGATGATGACATATGAAATGTGACATTATTCTATTTGCTGGTTTTTAATAACATCTCACACCACCCACTTTTTTTATCTTGGGTATAAAATAAGATGTAACAAATAAACTTTAGAACAGATGCTTTCACAGAGTCTGGTATCCAGTCTCTTTTTTATCTGTCCTCTCTAATTGCATACAGTTGAAATACTACAACCCCAATTCCAAAGAAGTTGGGACAATGTGTAAAATCTACATGAAATAGAATGCAATGATTTGCAAATCTCACAAACCCATATTTTATTCACAATAGAAAATAGAAAACATACAGTATCAAATGTTTAAACTGAGAAAATGTACCATTTTAAACAAACAAATAAGGTAATTTTGAAAAAGCTGGTGAAGCAAGTGGTACTAAGAATGAACAGCTGGAAGAACATTTTGCAACTAATTAAGCTAAGTGGCAACAGGTCAGTAACATAATTGGGTATAAAAAGGGCATCTTTGAAAGTCAGTGTCTAAGTAGTAAAAATAAGCAGGGGTTCACCAGTCTATGAAAAGCTGCGTCCAAAAATGGTCAAACAATTTCAGAATAATGCTCTCAGCGTAAAATTGCAAAGACTTTAAATAAATCATCGTTGTTCTGCAAGGAGCAAAGCCAAAGCGAGATATTGGATTCCTGTGATCTTTGGACCCTCAGACGGCACTGAATTAAAAACCGGCATGATTCTGTGATGGACATCACTGCATGGGTTCAGAAACACTTCCAAAAATGTGTAAACACAGTTCAAGCCATATCTAAACATGATCCAGAACCACTGCCGTCTGCTCTGGGCTGAAATTGAATTTAAAATGGTCTGTTGCAAAGTGAAATACTGTTCTGCGGTTAGACAAAAAAAAAATTGACATTCTTTTTGACAACCATGGGTGCCACGCCCTCCAGACTAAAGAGGTGAGCGACTTTCCAGCTTGTTAACAGCACTCAGTTCAAAGGTCTGCATCTCTGATGGTATGGGGGTGCATTAGTGCGTATGGAATGGGCAACTTACACATCTGGAAAGGTACCATCAATGCTGAAAGATATATCAAGGTTTTACAGCAGTATATGCTCCTATCCAGATGATGTCTTATTTCAGAAGGGCAATTCTAAACAGCATACTGCATGGCTTCGTAGTAGAAAAGTCTGGGTGCCCAACTAACCTGCCTGCTGTCCAGACCTTTCACCAACTGAAAATATTTGGTGCATCTTGAAATAAAAAATATGGCAAATTAGATTCAGGACTGTAGAGCAGTTGGAATCCGATATCAAGCAAGAATGGGACAAATGTGCTTAAATTCCATGAAAAAAGTTGTGTTCAAAGTCCATTGAAACACAATTAAAGGTCAAAATCACATCAAACAGTCCGTAGCACAGGCAACCAGGTGGATCCAATCAATGGAGGAAAGGTGCACAATCAGGATGTTAATCCCCTGTGGTTATCCAGTTCTTAAGCTCAATTTAAAAAAAACAAAAAAACAATCCATAGAGTTCTCTGACAAACTGATTTTTATTAACCACTTGCCAACCGCCTCACGCCGATGTACGTCGGCAGAATGGCACGAGCAGGCAGAATCACGTACCTGTACGTGATCTGCCTCCCGCGGGTGGGGGGTCCGATCGGACCCGCCCCCGGTGCCCGAGGCGGCCGGCATTTGTTCGCAGGCGATCAGAGGTGAGGGGGAGGCCATCCATTCGTGGCCACCCCCTCGCGATCGCTCCCGGCGAATGAAAACAGCGGCAGAGGAAGTAATGTCATCCCTCCTCGAGCCGGTCTTTTCGTTCCGGCGCCGAGGAGAGAAGACATCAATGTGAGTTACACCAACACTACACTTACAGTAGAACACACTAGGCACACTTTTCACCCCCCATCACCCCCCGATCACCTCCCGATCACCCCCTTGTATCCCCTGTCACACTGACACCAATAGCAGTTTTTGTTTTTTGCATTGGTGTCAGTTTGTGACAGTTATAAGTGTTAGGGCAGTTAGGGTTAGCCCCCTTTAGGTCTGGGGTACCCCTCTTTAGGTCCAGGGTACCCCCCCCTAATAAAGGTTAACCCCTTGATCACTCCCCGTCGCCAGTGTCACTACGCAATCGTTTTTCTGATCGCTGTATTAGTGACACAGGTGACGCTAGTTAGGGAGGTAAGTATATAGGTTCGCTGTCAGTGTTTTATAGCGAAAGGGACCCCTATATACTACCTACTAAAGGTTTTAACCCCCTGATTGCCCCATAGTTAACCCTTTCACCAGCGATCACCGTATAAGTGTTACGGGTGACGCTGGTTAGTTAGTTTGTTTTTTATAGTTTATTATAGTTTTAGGGCACCCGCCGTTTATTACCCTATAAAGGTTTAACCCCCTAATTGCCCGGCGGTGATATAAGTTACGTTTTTAGGGTCAGATAAGGTCTGCGTCGCCCCAGGCAGCGGCAGTTTAGCGCTAGTACCGCTAACATCCACGCACGCAGCATACACCTCCCTTAGTGCTATAGTATCTGAACGGATCGATACCTGATCCGATCAGATTTATACTAACATCCCCAGCAGTTTAGGGTTCCCATAAACGCAGTGTTAGCAGGATCAGCCCATATACCTGCTAGCACCTGCGTTTTGCCCCTCGGCCCAGCCCTGCCCAGCCCACCCAAGTGCAGTATCGATCACTGACACTTACAAAACACTAAGCACACATAACTGCAGCGTTCGCAGAGTCAGGCTTGATTCCTGCGATCGCTAACAGTTTTTTGGTAGCATTTTGAATCAGTCGCTAACAGTCAGGAGCTTTTTTACCTGTGAGTCTCACTAGTGTACCCCTAAATTTAGAGCCCAAAATGGCAAATCGAAGGTACACTAGTGAAGAGGCCTACACGTTTCTGAGCATGACAGATAGTGAAGAGGAAGTCACTCATCTGTCAGATTCAGGCTCAGAATACGAGCCTGTAGAGGACAGCGGCTCCATGACAGATAGCTCTGACGACGGAGTTGTGGTCCCTGCTAAGGTCAGGCGTACCAGACCCCAATCTTCTTCTTCTGTCCTTGAAGTGCAAGAACCACAGGTCCCTCATATGGAGCAGAGAAGTACTAGCGCCGCTATTCCTTCTGGTGAATTGGCAAGCACCAGCGGCCTAGTACACCCTGGCCGTACATCCAGCACTACAGTATCACGTGGTTAAGTGGCGAGTCCCATAAGTGCAGTTCAAGCTGGCGAGGTGGCAAGCACAAGTAGTGTCCCGCTGCCACCAAGAAGACGAACACAGGCCCGTCATGCCCATAGTGCCCTTCCTGCTGCATTCGCCAATCCGAATTGGGAACCCACCACTTCTGCAGCACCCGTACTTCCCCCCATTCACTGGCCAACCCGGAATTCAGGTGGAAACAGTTGATTTTACGCCACTGGATTTTTATTCGCTGTTTTTCACCGAAGATCTCTATAGATCTTTTGCGGACCAAAGCAATTTATACGCTGGTCAATACATTGCCGCTAATCCCCAGTCCTCCCTTGCCAGAGATTGGAGACCAATTACGGTCTCCGAATTTAAGATCTTTCTGGGCCTTTCCCTCAACATGGGCATAAATAAAAAGAGTGAGTTGCGGTCATATTGGTCCACTGACCTAATTTACCATATGCCCATGTTCTCTGCTTCCATGGCCAGGGCACGATATGAGCAGATTTTGCGGTTCATGCACTTCAATGACAATGAACTCTGTCGTCCTCGTGGAGACCCTGGATACGATCGGCTCTACAAAATTTGGCCCCTCGTAAACCACTTCAACCAGCGTTTTGCAGACTTGTTTACTCTCCATCAAGTTGTCTGCGTTGATGAGTCCCTGATTAAGTTTTCTGGCCGCTTGTCATTCAAACAGTACCTTCCCAGCAAGCGTGCCAGATACGGGGTCAAGATGTATAAGCTCTGTGACAGGGCTACAGGCTATACATGTAGATTTATGGTTTACGAGGGCAAAGATAATCACGTAGAGCCGACAAACTGCCCTGACTACATAGGAAGCGCTGGCAAGATAGTGTGGGACTTGGTGTCACCCTTATTCGGAAAGGGGTACCACTTGTACGTGGACAATTATTACACAAGCGTGCCACTTTTTAGTCACCTTTTTGATCAACAGATTGGAGCATGTGGCACCGTGCGACCTAATCGCCGGGGCTTTCCCCAGCGGCTTGTAGATTCCCGTCTTAGGCTGGGGGAGAGAGCCTGCTTGCAGTGTAATAATTTGCTCGCTATGAAGTGGAGGGACAATAAGAATGTTTTCGTTCTTACCTCCCTTCATGCAGACACGACGGCCCAAATTTACTACGGCGACTGGTGTCGTGGAGAAACCCCTCTGTGTCCACGAATATAACCAAAATATGGGAGGGGTGGACCTCAACGACCAGTTGTTGGCGCCGTACCTAGTTGCCCGTAAGGCCAAACGCTGGTACAAAAAAGTGCCTGTTTATTTATTTCAATTGGCTTTGCTGAACGCTCATGTGCTATACAGAGCTTCAGGACGGACTGGATCCTTCCTTAAACTCCAGGAAGAGATCGTCAGAGCCCTTCTGTTTCCAATCGGTGCTCCACCTCACCTTCCCCAACCAAATGCAGTAAGCTGGCTGCATGAGAGGCATTTTCCTTATATCCTCTCGAGAACCCCTACCCAACGAGCCCCCCAAAGAAGATGTCGTGTCTGTAGCAAGCGCGGATTTAGGCGTGACACCCGGTATTATTCTCCCTCCTGTCCTGACAATCCTTGTCTATGCATTAGTGAATGTTTTGAACGCTACCATACACTAGTTGAGTTTTAGCGTAGGGTACAGCATTGGATAGACTAGGACACACTTTCACAGGGTCTCCCAAGATGCCATCGCATTTTGAGAGACCCAAACCTGGTACCAGTTACAAAAGTTAAAGTTACTAAAAAAAAAATAAAAAAAAATAAAAACACAAAAAAATATAAAATAAAAAAAACAAAAATAGTTGTCGTTTTTTTGTTTTCTCTCTCTCTATTCTCTCTCTATTGTTCTGCTCTTTTTTACTGTATTCTATTCTGCAATGTTTTATTGTTATTATGTTTTACCATGTTTGCTTTTCAGATATGCAATTTTTTTTTACTTTACTGTTTACTGTGTTTTGTTGGTAAACATTTTTTTGTTTTCAGGTATGCCATTCAGCTGCAGAGCAGATTTAATTATCTTGACAGCAACAGCGTTTGCTCCCACGATACATAAAGCCGTGACTCCAGCGCTGTCGGAGGTGATTTAACCACCACAGTTACATACTTCAGCATATATGCCGAAGCGTGGGGGCAGCAGTGGGTGGAGGAGCGATTTGCTCCTGCCTTTTGTGGGAGGATGCCCCCATGCTTCGGCATATATATATTTTAGACACAGGTTGCGTTAAATGTTTTATTTTTTACAATTTTTTTTTGTATTTGCTTTGCAGGTTTGGTAAGTCTTATGCCCCGTACACATGGTCGGATTTTCCGATGGAAAATGTCAGATCGGAGCGTGTTGTCGGAAATTCCGACTGTATGTGGGCTCCATCGGACATTTTCCATCGGATTTTCCGACACACAAAGTTTGAGAGCAGGATATAAAATTTTCCGACAACAAAATCCGTTGTCGGAAATTCCGATCGTGTGTACACAAATCCGACGGACAATGTGCCATGCATGCTCAGAATAAATAAAGAGATGAAAGCTATTGGCCACTGCCCCGTTTATAGTCCCGACGTACGTGTTTTACGTCACCGCGTTCAGAATGATCGGATTTTCCGACAACTTTGTGTGACCGTGTGTATGCAAGACAAGTTTGAGCCAACATCCGTCGGAAAAAATCCTAGGATTTTGTTGTCGGAATGTTCGAACAAAGTCCGACCGTGTGTACGGGGCATTACTGTTATACTATAATGTTACTTTGTTCTATTGTTAACCATCATTTGCTTAGCAGGTACGCCATTCAGTTGCAGTGCGGATTTATATATCTTGACAGCAACAGCGTTTGCTCCCACGATACATAAAGCTGTCCTATTTCCTAATCCTATAGATTATAAAATTTTCCGACAACCAAATCCGTTGTCGGAATTTCCGATCGTGTGTACACAAATCCGATGCACAAAGTGCAACGCATGCTCAGAATTAATAAAGAGATGAAAGCTATTGGCTACTGCCCCGTTTATAGTCCCGATGTACGCGCTTTACGTCACCGCGTTCAGAATGATCGGATTTTCCGACAACTTTGTGTGACCGTGTGTATGCAAGACAAGTTTGAGCCAACAAACGTTGGGAAAAAATCCACGGATTTTGTTGTCGGAATGTCCAATCAATGTCCGACCGTGTGTACGGGGCATTATTCTTCCACTAGTTTATTAGCTCAAAACAAACATATTGCAATCATAGTGCTTTCTGTAAAAACTCTGAAGGGGAGCCGGTGACGTCATCATGCAATCCAGGAAGTAATCAGACATCAGGGAGAGCGGTGCTGACCAAGGAGCGCATATATATGTGAGTGTATTCTTATTTGTTTTTAATAAAGGGAGCTTTTACAGAAAGCACCATAATTGCAATATGCATATTTTGAGCTGATAAACTGGTGGAAGGATAAGAAGGTGGATGCTGGAGCCATTACCCAAAGGGAAAAGTTTCTGGTTTATGCTACAAGGTAAAGTGCCCCTGGGGGAAAGTTTATGAGCCCCAAGTACTGAAGAGTGAACATCAATAGTGTAGCCCCTTAAAGGAGAATTAGAGATTTGACCTATAATATACAGTATATGGGTCAATACCAAAGGTGAGAGCATATTGAGAACAGAGGGGTGAAACACTGAGTGAAGTTGTAGTGGATCACAGCACATGTGTTTGGAGCACAAGCTTTGAACTGTTTTGTGTATAATATAGACTTGGACTTTTCATGGAGAGTATAATTACGATTTAAGTGCAAGTGGTATAATATTTTTTTCTCACAGAGATACGCTAGTGGGAGATTTTGCATTTATTTTTAGGCAGGCTGCACTAAATTTAAGATATATTATTTATGGTGTGGGAACACATGTCAGTGTGGGCTAACTACTAATTATATATATTTTTTTATGTTAGCATCGTTATGCTGATAGCAGAGTTTGTTTGCATTTATTAGATTCCTGGCTTCTATACTTGCCTCTGTTTTGAAATCTCTGGTACCAAAAGGATTTTTTCTCCTGCTGCTTCTTTTTCTTAGGAAATAGTTTCCTGCAGCCTGCTGACTTATCTAACGCTGTTTCGAGTTCACTGCCAAACAGCAGTTCTCCGTTAAAGGGAATTACACACAGTTTAGATTTCGAAGTGCCCTCAGTCCACTAAACTGAGGAACTGGCTAAGTCCAATTCCACACAGTTTGGATTTCGAAGTGGCATTCCATGTTTTCAGCCATATTGCTCCCTGGCCAAAAAAGGAGAGCCGTGGCTCTTCTTGTAATGCACACCGACTCATCTGAGGCGTCTGCAATTAACTTTTTGTTGCCTTCAATATAATCAGTAACAGCTACAAAATCTGGTCCCTTGGGGTTCTCGGCTCCAAATGTTCCTAAATTATCTGATAGAGCAACATAAGACACAAGATATACAGGTAGTAGCTAAAGCTGGCTTGAAATTGCAGATTTCCGCTTCCTAGATCCTCCTCTGCTATTTTATCCTATTTTTGAAACCTGTCACAGGGATGTGTCTAATTTAGGGCATTTGTTCCACAATTAAGCATCATCCTCTGAAAAATTAAACTTCTTTTTCAGGTTCAAAGGTAAAAACAAAGGCTTCCCTGGCTGCTTCCATTGCTGTTTGGTAGATTAATTTAGGGCTTCATGCATTGGAAAGTATGCTCTTTCTTTTCCTGCAATCCCCCATACATTTGATCATGTATTGACAGTTGTTCCAGGATTCCCAGAGAGGCCCTCCATATCCTGATAATAAATACTTTTGCTGTTAGCTCTCTGGACTATCCTGATCTAAGGAACCCTTGTTCTCTGGTTTATCTGAGTCAGCATTGTTGTCTGACCTCTCTGACAAATGTCTTTCCTGCCTTGATGGAGAGGATGCTACTGAAGAATCACCAGGGTGAACTGACTGACTACTAGAGGATACAACAGCTTGGTTACTGAAATCTTGTATTAGCATTCTAAAGGACTGGAATGTTGAAGACATGTCTTCTCGCATTGGGGTTGATTTACTAAAGACAAATAGACTGTGCACTTTTGCAAGTTCAGTTGCTCCAGATCTTAGTATATGAGGGGTGGCTTTGCTGACTTCCATAATCCAATCACGAGCAGGCAAAAATGCTGTTTTTTTTTAATTTCCTAGCACGTGATTGGGTATGCTTAGTAATGTGAAGCTTTACATCATTTACTAAGCTCTGGAGCAATTGCACTTGCACAGTGCAACTGCACTTGCAAAAGTGCACAGTCTATTTGCCTTTCACCCCCCTAGTGTCCATAAGCTCCTTAAACAGACCCGGGGCTTCTTTAGTAAGACTGGCAAGACCATTTGTTAAAAGATAGATTTCAAATATTAAACAATTGAGAAAGTCCAGACATTCAGTGAAGACTTTATTCCAGGAACGCATGAAAGAGAAAAAAAGGAGAGAACAATAGACTAAGAATGCAAACATTAACATACTGTAAAACTTGCAAGTTGCTACTGGTGTGTGTAAGATGGTACAGAAGAGTGTTTATGAGTAAATCTTCAGAAGGGAAGGCAACAAGATGCACTATTTCTTCTTACTTCCCTTTAAATCAAGTTGTTGGTTAAGAGCCCTTTCACACCGGGCCGCCTGCAGCGTCAGCGGTAAAACGCTGCTATTTTTAGTGGCATTTTACCGTCGGATTAGCGGCGCATTTCGGCCGCTAGCGGGGCGCTTTTACCGCCGCTAGCGGCCGAGAAAGGGTTAAAACCGCCCGCAATGCGTCGCAATAGCGGCGTTTTGCCAGCGGTATCCCAGCGCTGCACCATTGATTTCAATGGGGATCAGTGGTGGAGGAGCGAGCGGTAAACACACCGCTCCTTCACTGCTCCAAAGAAGCTGCTGGCAGGATTTTTTTTCCGTCTTGCCAGCGCAGCGCTCCGGTGTGAAAGCCCTCGGGCTTTCACACTGCAGACAATGCTGCAGCTGTTTGAGGGTGGATTGCAGGCACTATTTTTAACAATATAGCTCCTGCAAAACGCCCTCGGTGTGAAAGGGGTCTTAGAACTGTTTTTTTCAACCAGGGTGCCCAGGCACCCTGGGGTTTCTTGAGGTTTCTTCAGGGGTGCCGTGGCAAAATTCCTAAAAATATATAAAAAATGTAATATAAGCCAGCAGGTGGATCAAGCCTGCCTTTTAGTTATACAAAGCATTTCCAGACACTGGCATCCTAACAACCAATGACATCAGTTGATAAGGAAGATGTCTGTTGCCTCCACAGCATCCTTGTTTGACCCTCCTGTGCCTCTGCACTGGGGTGAGATTAGCTAACTTTCGGAGAGAAACAGAGAGGGAGAAGAGAAACATTGGAATACTAGTCAGTACAAGTGGGCAAAAGTGTACTTGCTTTGAAATAATAAATCACCTCTAGCATTGGGTGGCCTACGTGTCGATATTGCTGCATTGTATAAAGCAATTAGAATAGTTTTTTTACATTTTAGAATGGGGCCTCAAGACTAGCCATAATTTAAAGGGTGCCTTGAGATTGTCTATAATGTTAAAGAGGGCCTCGACTGAAAAAAGGTTAAGAAACACTGGTTTAGAAGATGATTCCTCCTCCTTTGACAAAAGAAGCACCAGTTCAAATAAATAATAAGTATGTCAAAAGTCAAGGGGGATGACCATTAAAGCAAAAGCTCTGCTTACTTCCATCATCCAATCATGTGCAAGCAAAAATGCAGTTTTGTAAAATTTTCCTTGCACGTGATTGAGTACTTTTTGCAAAGTGAAAGTTTACCTAATTTACTAAGCTCTGGAGCAACGTGCACAGTCTAGTTGCCTTTAGTAAATCAACCCCCTAGTGTCCATAAGCTCCTTAAACAGACCTGGGGTTTCTTTAGCAAGCCCGGCAAGACCATTTGTTAGAAGATATAAATAACTTCGGGTTACATTCTGCACATCTTTTATTTTTGGGTTTTTCCTCTGTTCCTCCGGAAGCTTAGCCCTTATGCCCTTTCACCTGCCAAGAGTAATAACAATACTAGGTATTTTTCTTTTTTAGGGCACTCATGAAGAGAGATGTCAGCCCTCATATCATATAGCACAGAAGACAGAAACACAAATCCCGTGCCTGTAGGGGAGATTTACTAAAACTGGAGAGTACAAAATCTAGTGCAGCTCTGCATAGAAACCAATCAGCTTCCAGTTTTTATTGTCAAACCTTAATTGAACAAGATAAAGTTAGAAGCTAATTGAATACCATGCACAGCTGCACCAGATTCTGAGTGCTCCAGTTTTAGTAAATCCCTGCCTATGTCTCAGCCACAGCCATCTGGTATTGAAAAAATGCATTTCTCTTACCTTAGAGCACATTGTAGGGGTCTCTGCAGGAGCAGTGGTGAGAGGTTCTGCGCACTTGTCTGCCTCTCACCCTCTACCTATCCATCTTTACCTAAGCCCCCAGTCCACTAAGCTGAGCAACTGGCTTAGTCCAGACAAAGCTCCTGCCCACTAGCATGAGGACTTCCAAAAAGTGTGCTGTACTCCTGCTAGACCAAGGAAACACAAATAAACATAGGATGCTGGCACCTTTTTATATTTATTGTGAGCCTTGTTTTTTCTATTTAGGTAGAAGTCTCTCTCTCTCTCGTGCGGTCCTGGATGATGATTAGGGGAAACTGTTGTTACCTACTAGGGATGGGCTATCTGTTCGGGTTGAACATGAGTTTGACTCGAACATTCGCTGTTTGCCCGTTCGCCGAACAGCGAACAATTTGGGGTGTTTGTGGCAAATTCGAAAAGCCGCGGAACACCCTTTAAAAGTCTATGGGAGAAATCGAAAGTGCTCATTTTAAAGGTTAATATGCAAGTTATTGTCATAAAAAGTGTTTGGGGACCCGGGTCCTGCCCCAGGGGACATGTATCAATGCAAAAAAAGTTTTAAAAACGGACGTTTTTTTGGGAGCAGTGATTTTAATAATGCTTAAAGTGAAACAATAAACGTGAAATATTCCTTTAAATTTCGTACCTGGGGGTGTCTATAGTATAGTCTATAATATGCCTGTAAAATAGCAAATGTTTCCTGTGTTTATAACAGTTCGAGAGCGAAATTACATTTCTAAAAAAAAAAAAGTAATTTAAAAGTACTAGCGCTAGTGCCTGCTATTAATAAATTGTTGGTCCCGACAATACACATAAAAGTCATTGAAAGTAATTGAAAAATTGTAAAAAAATGCGTGGGGGTCCCCCAAAATTCCATTACCAGGCACTTCAGGTCTGGTATGGATATTAAGGGGAACTCCGCGCCAAAATTTAAAAAAAATGGTGTGGGGTTCCCCCCTGAAAATCCATACCAGACCCTTATCCGAGTACGCAACCTGGCAGGCTGCAGGAAAAGAGGGGGGGACGAGAGAGCGGCCCCCCCTCCTGAACCGTACCAGAACACATGTCCTCAACATGGGGAGGATGTCCCCATGTTGATGGGGACAAGGGCCTCATCCCCACAACCCTTGCCCGGTGGTTGTGGGGCTAATCGGAATCTAGAAGCCCCCTTTAATAAAGGGGACACCCAGATCCCGCCCCCCCATGTGAATTGGTAAGGGGTACATTGTAAAGAAAGTGTCAAAATGTTAAAAAAACACAGGAGACAGCTTGGGACAAGTCATTTATTAAAAATAAAAAAATAAAAAATAAAAAAGGGATTTCAGCTATGTAATCCAATAAATCCATGCTCCTACTCCAGCGATGTAATCCAATTCTCAGTCTCCAGTGATGGATGATCTCCAGCGACTCCAGCGAGGAACACGCACAGGCTCTTGCCTCCACCGGAGGCACCCAGCCAATGACGCGGCGCCAGCTTAACAGCTCTTATGTAGCTGAGGGCGGGGCCACCCGTCACGTGACCCCCTCCCCCTCTGACAAGGGGAAATACCGGGGTTTCCCAGTGACGTGTACGGGTGACCCCACCCCCCTCTGATGCAATGCAGGATTCCCATTGCATCAGAGAGGGGCGGGTCACCCGTACACGTAACAGGGAAACCCCGGAGTTTCCCCTTGTTAGAGGGGGACGGGGTTACGGGACGGGTGGCCCCGCCCTCAGCTACATAAGAGCTGTCAAGCTGGTGCCGCCCATTGGCTGGGTGCCTCTGGTGGAGGCAGGATCCCGTGCGTGTTCCTCGCTGGAGATCACCCATCACTGGAGATCAAGAATTGGATTACATTGCTGGGGTAGGAGCATGGATTTATTTTTTATTTTTAATAAAGGACTTGTCCCAAGCCATCTCCTGTGTTTTTTTTTTTTACTTTTTGTGAAATGGTAGGGGTATAATGTACCCCTTACCAATTCACATCGGGGGGCGGGATCTGGGTGTCCCCTTTGTTAAAGGGGGTGTCAGGTTCCGATAAGCCCCCCCGCCCGCAGACCCCCACAACCACCGGGCAAGGGTTGTAGGGATGAGGCCGTTGTCCCCATCAACATGGGGACATCCTCCCCATGTTGAGGGCATGTGGCCTGGTACGGTTCAGGAGGGGGGGGGCGCTCTCTCGTCCCCCCTTATTTTCCTGCGGCCTGCCAGGTTGCATGCATGAATAAGGGTCTGGTGTGGATTTTTAAGGGAACCCCACACCATTTTTTTTTTATTTTGGCGCGGAGTTCCCCTTAAAATCCATACCAGACCTGAAGGGTCTGGTATGGATTTTTGGGGGGAACCCTGCGCAATTTTTAAAAAAAAATTTGGCGCGGAGTTCCCCTTAATATCCATACCAGACCTGAAAGGCCTGGTAATGGAATTTTGTGGGACCCCCACACATTTTTATTTTTCAATGACTTTTATGTGTATTGTCCGGACCGACAATTCATTAATATCCAGCACTAGCGCTAGTACTTTTAAATTACTTTTTTTTTCTTTAGAAATGTCATTTTGCTCTCGGACTGTTATAAACACAGGAAACATACGCTACTTTACAGGCATACTATAGACACCCCCCAGGTACAAAATTTAAAGGAATATTTCACTTTTATTGTTTCACTTTAATCATTATTAAAATCACTGCTCCCAAAAAAACTGACGTTTTTAAAACTCTTTTTGCATTGATACATGTCCCCTGGGGCAGTACCCGGGTCCCCAAACACTTTTTATGACAATAACTTGCATATTAACCTTTAAAATTAGCACTTTTGATTTTTCATGTTCGTGTCCCATAAACTTTAACGGTGTTCGAACTAATTTTTTGCCTGTTCGCATGTTCTGGATGCAAACCGAACAGGGGGGTGTTTGGCCCATCCCTATTATTCCTACAGCAACTGATGAGAAAAAAATGCTTTAACTACTTATGGACCGGAAGGATTTTGCCCCTTAATGACCAGGCCATTTTTGCGATAATGCACTGTGTCGCTTTAACTGACAATTCCACGGGCATGCGACGCTGTCCCCAAACAAAATTGACGTCCTTTTTTTTCCCACAAATAGAGCTTTCTTTTGCGTGACTTCTGGAATCCTATACAGAGCTGAGCAACTTACCCTTTTGGGGGCCCCAGGCTAGTGCAGCTGTCACAGCGCCCATGTGTACCACCTTGAGGATTTGGTTGCAAGCTTCTCCGAGATACCACAAACCTGGAATATACTCACCCCACTGTGGGGGAAACCCAAGTCACCTCAGCCACGTATGATACCTGATTTCCAGATCTGGACTAGATATGGTGTCACCTTATTGCGCCACATTATCTCTCGGGGAAGTCTCCTCGGATTTGATTCTCTGAAGGCTGCCTTTCAATTGCCCAACCATATGCTTTTTCATTTTTTCCAACCCCAGGCACATAGTCAATGTACAATTTTGGCGTATTGTTTCTTTGTGCTCCCATCCACTTGAGGAACTTCTCACGACAGATGGTGCATGGGTGCTCAACCTGTGGCTCTCCAGCTGTTGTGTAACTACAAGTCCCATGAGGCATTGCAAGGCTAACAGTTACAAGCATGACTCCCAAAGGCAGAGGCATGATGGAATTGTAGTTCCACAACAGTTGTAAGGCCACAGGTTGAGCACCCATGGTTTAGAGAAACAACTTTCCTCCATTTATGCCCAGCTTATTGTTGCCCTCAGGCTCAGGCTCGATGGCCTTTATAGGAAATGGCACGCGGATCTCCCTTCCCTCACTAAGGAGGACTGGACTGAATGTCTGGACCAATTCTTGATTTTATGATATCAGCTATAGACAGATTTAAGCTTCTACATAGAGTGTACTACACCCACAAAGACTGTTTAAAGATTTAAACACTGCTGTGGACATGTTCTCCACTATAGGCCTTTTTGGGCGAGGTGGTGTCCACCAGCAAAACTGCAAGTGGTCTATCGTTTCACAGAGACCCTTTATTTTCCTATAGGGTATGACTGATAATATGGCAAACACCCACTATGTTAAATTGTTTGTATTCTATTCTGCATTCTATGCTAGGTGGGCCATACTTCTAAAGTAGAAGGCTCCTCAACCACCTATTGTGGCGGAATGGAAGGCTGGAGCTAACACGGTTCTTCCAATTAATAAATTAATGTATGCCAGTTGCAATTTTCTGAAAAATTTTGACAAAATATGGTCAGCCTGGATAGATGCCAAAGAAATTACCGTTTAATGAAAGCTACTATTTGCATACAGTTATCACTTCTGAGGAACACGGCTTGGACTATGGCATGTTCTTGTAGAACTTATCAACTTATGTGCAGATTCGGTTGCGGCCCCCTGTTCCCTTCTTCCTCCCTTCACCTTTCCCCATTCTTCTCTCCTGCTCTCCCCCTTTCTCTTTCCTCCTTCTTCCACACACCATGCTCCTCTCCAGTGATTGCATCTCTTCAGTTGGTAAATGTGCACCACACCTATGCATTTATCCTACTGTATATCCAGATTGTCTTTACTACGCTGTCTCTCTATGTTCACTCAATCTATTATACTGAGCTTTGACCTGTACTCTGTAAGAAACTTTAATAAATATTTTACGGAGTAAAAAAAAGTTCAGCTGTTAGTTGGAGACAGGATAGGCTTTACTGAAGAAATGAGTTTTCAGGGAGGTAGAGAGTTCAAGAGGATGAAAGAGGCTCTAGAGAAGTCCAGGAGATGAGCATGGGAGGTGGAGACAGGAAAGCTAGAAAGCAGGACATCTTGAAGAGAGCGGAGAGGGCGGTTTGGGTGATATTTGGAGACAAGATTGACAACATGTAGTTCGGGCCATGAGTTGCGGATGGCTTTGTATGTTGTTATATATATAATCTTTATTTATGGTTTTCAAATACAGAAAAGGGCACATATTAAAGCACTATAATTTCTGGGAATTCAGTAAAGGTGCACATTACAGCAAGTCAGTCTGTAACCATCTCCTGTATCCTGTCTGCAGTCTCTAGCCATCGCCTGACTCCTATCCACAGTCTCTGACCATCTCCTGTATCCTGCCTGCAGTCTCTGATCATCTACTGTATCATGTCCGCAGTTTCTGACTAACTCTTGAGGTGGAGCTCTAATAGGAAGAGGTGGAGCATAAAGAGGAAGGAATGGGGCTTACAGATGAGGGGGTGGACCTTAAACAGGAAGGGATGGGACACATTTAGATGGGGAGGTGCCCAATTTTAGTCTTGCCTAGGGCAGCACAAAACCAAAATACACCACTGATGGCAAGTCGCTCCAGCAGCACCGGAAACAGAACAACACTGACTGTATGTAGTATAGACTATTACAGGGAATTTCAGCATCCATAGTGGTCCTCCAGATGTGACACATTGATAATTACATTGAGCCAAGCTGGCCCAATGTTCATTTACAAAATAGGTAATTCCTGGAGTTCAACATGACTTAAAGAGGGAGTCCACCTGAAAAAAAAAATATTAAAAGCCAGCAGCTACAAATACTGCAGCTGCTGACTTTTAATAAACGGACACTTACCTGTCCTGGAGTCCAGCGATGTCGGAAGCCGAGCAATAGCTCGGCTCTCGGCTGCTGCTGCCACCATTCTTGGTGAGGGAATAAGGAAGTGAAGCGTTGTGGCTTCACTTCCCGGTTCCCTACTGTGCATGCACGAGTTGTGCTGCGTGTCCTAAGTGGTCCCCGCTATCTCCTGAGACCTGTGTGTTTCCCAGGAGACAGCGGGGTGGGAGGGGGCGTGACTCCCGCGGGAGTCAATACCTGGAAGTGGGTGCAGATACCTGTCTAATACAGGTATCTGCACCCCCCTCCCCCCTGAAAGGTGCCAATTGTGGCACCGGAGGGGGGGGGGGAGGAATCAAATGAGCGGAAGTTCCACTTTTGGGTGGAACTCCGCTTTAAAGCCATCTGTCAAATAAATAAGGATCTCCCAAAGATCAAATGAGAATGAATAGTACTTTTAGTCCTTCACAGCAAAATTAAACATACAACATATTTAATAATCAAATTCTCAGAATCGGAATACAAAAAGGAATACACATTTGAGGGGAATTGTATTACTGACAGAACAATACAACACATAGCAAGATACTGGCCTGGGGCCTGAAACAAAGAGTATTGCTTTGTAAAGACAATTTACATTGATCCCCCCTGCTGCTGTATTGTGATAGGTATGCACAGATTTTCAAAGGACCATCTGCTCATCATGCCTTATAGGCACAGAAGACATTTTGTGACCTGTGTATAACTTCTGGACAAAAAATCCACTAAGAAAATGTTAGTCTTCAAGAAAGAATTATAGAAAAAGATATATATATTGACGTTTCAACGAGGCTTAAGCTTGTCTTCCTCTGGAAGGTTGTGCCCTATCGAGACATTTCAATAAAATGTCATTGCTGTGTGTTCACCTATCTACATCAGTGAGTGCTGCTCTGTCTTTTGGAATATATTATACGTAATTCATGGGGTTGCTGAGCACCCAGGCCCATTTTCTCTGATATATGTGCAGTGGCAACTATTGAATTACATATATATATATATATATATATATAAAAGAAAAAAAAATGTATGTATGTGTATATATATATATAATATATATATATATATAATATATATATATATATATATATACACACACACACACATATGCACAAACACACAGAAAACGTTTTAAAACCTATGCATACATTCTGAAAAAAAAACATGCACAAGAACGTCAGTCTTTAAAGAACATATATAATATATATATCTATATACATCTATATATATATATATATATATATATATTGACACTTGTTTTAAATGCAAAATTCGGCGTGATTGTCTCCTCTAAACACAAAACCCAGTAGAAACCCTCCATTCACAAAATGTAATATGCTTGAATCTCCCAATCGCGGTACAAAGGTTAAAGTGGCCTGATTGGTCGTAGAGCCTGCCACTTATCAAAATGCACCAATCACCATAGTAAGCCCTGACTGGAATGCGTTTAGGGTGGGACGAGCGTCCTTACAGAGGAGGAGCGAGGCGGGAAAGCGGTCCAATCACCATCGCATGGTCTGGAGGAAGCCCCCATTTCCCCTTCCTGTTACCGGGCTCGCTCACCAATAGCACATCGAGTTTAGCGCTCCTTGTCCTCTCATTGGACCAATAGTTGGGAAGGCGTAAACGCTAGCTGGGTATAGAAGTAGAGGACACAGCCACCTCGTTTCTCTCTCTTCTTCGCCGCCATTTTGGAGTGACGAGCCTTCTTTGTGCGTCTTGTCGGTTCCGTGCTCTAACCTTAAAATGTCCCGGGATAGGTACCGAAGCCGCGGCGGTATGGGTGGCGGTGGAGGAATGGGTGGTATGGGAGGAATGAGCCTGTACCGCCGAGGTAACGGTGGCCGTGGAATGGGAGGAGGAGGCGGCGGGATGTCGAACTATCACCGTAGCCCGGGGTACATGGACACCAATCGCAACACTTCTGGGTTTCAGCAACACAAGCCGCCTCAGCAGCAGCAGACCCAACAGCAGCCCCAGAAACCTGCGCAGCAGCAGAACCAGACCCAACAGCAGAGCCAGAACCAAGCGCAGAGCACACCACAGAATCAGGCCAAGCCGCCTCAGCAACAACCAGCATCGCAGCAGCCGCCGCCTGCCCAGGAACAAAAGCCGGCCGTACAAGAGCCCGCCAAGCCCGCCCCGGCCCCACAGACCCCGGCAGCCAAACCTGCTGCCCAGACCCCCGCTCAGTCCCCTCAGACTAAACCAGCCCCGTCCCCTCAGCAGAAGCCAGCGGTTACCCCACAGCAGAGTCCGCAACAGCAGCAGAACCAGCAGCAACAACAGAGTAGCGCTCAGAAGCCCGCTACCCAGAACCAGGCCCCCAAAGCGCAGCCCAAAATGATGCCCCCTCCTAGCCAGCCCCCAGCTCAACAGCAGGCCCAGCAGCAGCAGCAGGCCCGGGAGCAGCCGCCACCGCAGCAACACCATCAGCAACAACAGCAGCAGCACCATCAGCAACAGCAGCAGAGGCGCTCTGGGCCCAACAATCAGATCGGCCAGAAAAGGCCGCACCAGTCCCGCTTCCACTCCCATCCTCCGCCACATGAACAGCACGATGTCAACATGGACCACGCCAGCCATGAGGAGCCCTTCACTGAGGTAAGTGCTTCTAGCAGACCTTTACCTAGCACCCCCCCCCCCCCCAGTGGTGGCCATACATGTAGATATGTGATTGATCTAGGATCTTTGCACATGGCAGTGAACTGGCACAATCGGATTGTGCAGTCTCCTTAATGCTGCCCATACACTATACTATGTTTATACATTTTTTCTTTTAGCTGTATATGAGGGCCCACCTAAACAACCCAATCAAATTTGGGCACTTTCATGATCCACATGGAAGCTGTAAAGACTTATTCATGGATTGTTTAGGGTTTGGATGGCCTTAGACCTGCCATCAACTATGTAGTCTGAGAGTCTGATTAACGTTTGTTTTGTGTGGGTTTTTTTTTTTTTTTTTATAGATCACTTACATTTGTATCTTATTTTGCTCAATTAGATTTAGTGTTAATATACAATAGATCCAGGCTAATACAAGTGACTAAACTTATTGTAGAAAAGTGTGTAGTAAGAGCATGGGATTTTTTTTGAATGTTGTCATTTTCTATGCTGTTATCTTCCAGATTATATGTTGTCCACTGTATTCTGTGCTTTGTGATTGACCAAAAATATTGATGTTGGTCACCTTGAGCTTATACATGTGGCTGCCCTTAGGATTGGCCTTCTAAACATTTAGGTGACCTCAGACAGTTTCATACTATTGTACACCGTTCCTCTGTTATAAAGCTTGGCTGTTTAACAGGCCCGTGTGCTTTTCCTTGTATGGGGCGCTATTCATTCTTTACATGCAGTCTTTTTGCATTTGCATCATGTGGGTTGCAAGGCACTTTAATAGCTTAGCAATGATTCTTTGTCCATTTGTGTCTGGGGAAAAAATTAGAGCACCAACTGACAATTTTGTTACCGGTAACACCGAATGCGTAGCTACTCTTGTGCTGAGACCAGTACATTCTGACCAAATCACAGAGCTTCATTATGGCTTTCATCTTGTCTAGAGAAGCGATTACATAAGATGTCTAAAATGGCTGCCGGGGCTGCCTTTCTTTTGTCTGGGCTCCATTTTGGCTTTGCCCCTCCCCCCCGCCCCTCCCTTATGGAAAAAGCAGCAGGTTTGTATGATTGCTGCAGTTGAATGTTTGGTAGGTAAAGCAAAATGAATTCTGTTAACATCAACGTATTATTAAATCTGAAGTGTTTTTGCAGCTTTGTAATTTATCATTTATCATTAATCTTGTAAACAGGGTGTGAAGGCCACACTGTCCCTTTTGAAGAGGCCAGGAGAAAAGACCTATACCCAACGCTGCAGGCTGTTCGTTGGAAACCTTCCTACTGACATCACTGATGATGAATTTAAAAAACTGTTTTCGAAGTATGGGGAGGCTGGAGAAGTTTTTATCAACAAAAGCAAAGGGTTCGGTTTTATTAAGCTGGTAAGCTGTGTGTTTTTAATAAAAATTGTGTCCCTGAAATTTTTATGGTGCCCTATGTACATTTTTACAGAATAAGTGTGATATTATATTAATAATAATTTTATATTTATAATATTTAATTTATTTCGTCTGTGTTTGGGTCTTTCAGTTGCAACTCAGGCAAACATTTCTAACTTCAAATGGTGAACCCAGCCTAAGGGAGCGATTAGTGTTTTTTCATACTTATTATGTCCTCTCCAGGCATGCACGTCTAGCATTTTACTATTGGTATGCCTTTTGCTTAGGATCATACTGCTGTTTGTATAGGCCAATGTAAAATCGCCAGCCTCCTAGGCATCGTTGCACATGGATATGAGGGTAGTCTCCAATCCATTATGCTTCACTGGTATTCACACCATTGTAAATGTTGCTGTGCCCTTGTGCAAAGGGGGCAGACTTTCATAGCCATGTCTGTGCCCCGTATTGGCACAGTGGTGGGTGTAGGGTGGGTTTTTTCCCCTTTCTCTTGACACCTAGTCTGGTTTTTGGTCATCAATATTTTGAATGTGCTATGGGTAGTGTTGGCTAAGTGATCAGACAATGCAGCCTGAGAACAATAGTCTTGCAGTCTGCACCTTTAACCACTTCAGGCCTAGAAGGTTTTACACCCCCCACAAATGGAGTTTTCTTTTGGTGGTATTTGATTACCTGCATTTATATTTTGGGCTATAAACAAAACGACTATTTATTTTCTATGCTATGAAACCTATCCAATAAAAATATGTAAAACCAATTTAGGCAAATATGTATTATGCTACATATTTTTGGTAAATGCCCATAGGCGTATATTGATTAGTTTGCGCAAAAGTTATTGCATCTACCAACTATGGCAGGGGTAGGCAACCTCAGCCCTCCAACTGTTTTGAAACTACAAATCCCATGAGACATTGCAAGACCCTAATGATCACAGGCATGACTTGCAGAGGCATGATTGGAATTGTAGTTCCACCAGAGCTGGAGGGCCATGGTTGCCTACCCCTCAACTATGGGATATTTAACTAGTAATGACTGCGATCAGTGAATTTTAGTGGGTTTGTGACATTGTGGCAGACAAATCAGACACAAAGTGACACTTTTTTTGGGATCAGTGACAATACAGTGATCGGTGCTAAAAAATGCACTGACTGTATAAATGACACTGGGAGGGAAGGGGTTGCCATCAGGGGTAATCAAAGGGTTAAGTGTGCTCCTAGGGCAGTGATGCTGAACCTTGGCACCCCAGATGTTTTGGAACTACATTTCCCATGATCATGCACACTGTAGTGGAGCATCATGGGAAATGTAGTTTCAAAGCTTCTGGGGTGCCAAGGTTCACCATCACTGTCCTAGGGAATGCTTTCTAATGGGGGGGGGGTCTGACTGGAGGAAGAGACGTCTGTGTTCCTGATTAGCAGGGACACTATCTTTCGCCCTCTGACAGAATGACAATCTGCCTTGTTTGCCAGGCCTCCTGCCTCAGTATGTGCGGTGGGTGGCCTGGAAGTGGTTGAATAACCAGGTTGGTAATGTCAGCTCCCATGCTTCAGTACCTGTACATTTCAGATGTCTAGTTCTTACATTTTTTATTTTTTTTCCCAGTGAAGCCAAAAAGTAGTGTTAATTTTAAGATTAGCTGACTAAATCAACTGTGTGTAAATAGACCGAACCCGTCCCGGCTTGAAATCGAGCCTGCATGAGTGCCACCATACCAAACTGCTTGTGCTATGGGGGTATGCGGGGGGGGGGAGGGGGCGACAACACCAGAATAGGTGCACGGAGCAGGTAAGTATAACAACATGTCTGCTGTTTAAAAAAAAAAGGGCCCTTTTTAGCATTTTTTTTTTAATCTGAATATTCTACATTTCTAGGAAACAAGGGCACTAGCTGAAATTGCAAAAGCAGAACTTGATGATTTCCCTATGAGAGGCAGACAACTTCGTGTACGTTTTGCCACTCACTCTGCGGCCCTTTCCATACGCAATCTCTCTCCATTTGTATCAAACGAGCTATTGGAGGAAGCATTCAGTCAGTTTGGACCAGTTGAAAGAGCTGTGGTCATTGTTGATGACCGTGGAAGATCCACAGGAAAGGGAATCGTAGAGTTTGCTGCAAAGCCAGCTGCTAGAAAGGCATATGAAAGGTGCAATGATGGAGTCTTCCTTTTGACAACGTAAGTTTCCTTACTGTGCATTATGAAATTATTACAGCTAAACCTTGGGCAGATGCGAAACTTAATCTAGTTATGCATATTTGTTTCTAAAATGTGTAATCCTATGTTCCTGCATGTGACATAAGTACTTGAATCTTTATCCAACAGTTTGTAGCACTCTTCACAGCATTACTAGGAGTTGATGGGATTGAACAGGGCTTTATGGTGTGCCGTGCTGCTGTCCAATCCTGCACGTGCTTAGAGGATAGTAGGGTGATTTGGTCATTGTGCTCTTGCTCCTTCACTATATAATCAAGAAGTCACAATACCCATCAACGGCAGTATTTTAATGTGCTGTGTTTACCTGGCAGGAGATTGTGGATCAGAAGATTTTGGTTAATAGAATTAAAATGGTTATGCTTAAAGTGATTATGCTTAAACCCCCCCCCATATACCCAGTGACCTGTTTAGCCAATCCTCGCATAGGTTGTACCTGTTTATTTGCAACCCTCTCTCCTAAGTCTGCAGACCTTGTACAGCTTCTTTGACTGTTCATGGAGCAGGGGGTGGAGAGCTAACTGGAGGAAGGGTACACACCCTCTTCACATAGGGACAGAGCTGGGGTTGTCAATCACAGGCTGTGTGCTGGAACTCCCTTCCCTGTCACATTTTATATTTTTTTAATTCCTTGGTGTCAGGGAAAAATTGTGAGAAGTGGCTCGTTCTGATAGGAAAGGAAGGAGACCACAGAATTGACACTTGGTGCTCTGGATAGAGGCATATGCTTTGCTCATAATTTTTCTGAGGTCTACAACTACTTAAAGGATAATCCTTGGGATAAATCCAACCTTTTTTCTCCAGGTGTGTGGTTGGGACCCTCAGACATGAGAAGAAACAAATGTCCTATACTGTGTACTAGTTTCTATTCAAAGCTGTTAGCGTTGAGACAAACACCACTCAGAGGTGCTTGCAATGATCCGTTTCTATTTACACTGAGCAAAATTATAAACACAACACTTTTGTGTTTGCTCCTATTTATCATGAGCTGAACTCAAAGATGACTTTTTCTATGTACACAAAAGACCTATTTCTCTCAAATCACAAATCTCTGGGCATTTTCACACTGCCAGCGCCTGGGTGTCAGCGGTAAAGCGGCGCTTTTAACCCCCGCTAGCAGCCAAAAAGAGTTAAAACAACCCGCAACACGCCGTTGCAGCGGTGCTTTGCAGGTGGCTCGGCGGCACTGCCCATTGATTTCAATGGACAGGGGCGCTTTAGGAGCGGGTATTCACTACTCCTACAGCGCTGCAAAGAAACTTCTTGCTTCTTGGGCTTTCACACGGATTGCAGCTAAGGCTTTTTACAGGTGCTTTTTTTTAGCGCTAAAGCGCCTGAAAAAACGCCTCCAATGTGAAAGGCGTCATGGTTAGCACTTCTCTGCTGATTATAATCCATCCACCTCACAGGTGTGGCATATCAAGAAGCTGATTAGACAGCATGATTATTGCACAGGTGTGCTTTAGGCTGGCCACAATAAAAGGCCACTCTAAAATGTGCAGTTTTACTGTATTGGAGGGGTCCAAATACCAGTCAGTATCTGGTATGACCATTTTCCCAATGCAGTGCAGCACATCTTTGCATAGTTCAGGGTGTTTATTGTGGCCTGTGGAATGTTGGTCCATTCCTCTTCAATAGCCGTGCAAAGTTGCTGGATATTGTCAGGACGTGGGTGACGAGAACTGGAATTTTTTTCAGCTTCTAGTAATTGTGTACAGATCCTTGCAATATGGAGCTGTGCATTATCATGCTGCAACATGAGGTGATGGTCGTGGATGAATGGCGCAACATTGGGCCTCAAGATCTCGTCATGGTATCTCTGTGCATTCAAAATGCCATCAATAAAATGTACCTGTGTTCCTTGACCATACCATAACCCCACCACCACCATGGGCCACTCCATCCACAACATTGACATCAGCAAGCTGCTCACCCACATGCCATACAGGCTGTCTGCCATCTGCCCTGTACAGTGAAAACCGGGGTTCATCCATGAAGAGAACGCCTCAAGTGCCGGATGCCATTTGCACACTCGAGTCGGTTACGATGACTAACTGCAGTTAGGTTGAGGACCCTGATGAGACAGCTGCTGCAACAATCTATTTGCATAACCAAAGAATTTTTGCACAAACTGTCAAACAGTCTCGGGGCATCTCATCTGCATGCTTGTCATCGGGGTCTTGACCTGACTGCAGTTTGTCGTTGTAACCGACTTGAGTGGGCAAATGCTCACATTTGGAGTTTGGCACTTTGGGAGAGGTTCTCTTCAGATGAATCCCGGTTTTCACTGTTCAGGGCAAATGGTGGACAGTGTGTATGGCGGCGTGTGGGTAAGCGGTTTGCTGATGTCAACATTGTGGATCGAGTGGCCCATGGTGGGTTTATGATATGGGCAGGCGTGTGCTATGGACAAGGAATACAGGTGTGCATTTTATTGATGGCATTTTGAATGCAGAGATACTGTGATGAGATCCTGAGGCCCATTGTTGTGCCATTCATCACCTCATGTTGCAGCATAATGCACGGCCTCATGTTGCAAGGATCTGTACACAATTCCTGGAATCTGAAAATATCCCAGTTCTTGCATGGCCAGCCTACTCACCGGACATGTCACCCATTTAGCATGTTTGGGATGCTCTGGATCGGTGTATGACAGCGTGTTCCAGTTCCTGCCAATATCCAGCAATTTCGCACAGCCATTGAAGAGGAATGGACCAACATTCCACAGGCCACAATAGACAACCTGATCAGCTCTATGCGAAAATGTGCTGCACTGCATGAAGCAAATGGTGGTCACACCAGATACTGACTAGTTTGTGGACCCTCCCAACTCCCTCAATACAGTAAAACTGCACATTTTAGAATGGCCTTTTTATTGTGGCCAGCCTAAGGCACACCTGTGCAATAATCATGCTGTCTATTCAGCATCTTGATATGCTGCACTTGTGAGGTGGATGGATTATCTCGGCAAAGAAATGCCCAATTACACAGGTTTAGACAGATTTGTGAACAATATTTGAGAGAAATGGGCCTTTTGTGTATGTAGAAGAAAGTGGTAGATATTTGAGTTCAGCTCAAACACAAGTGTTGGGTTTTTATAATTTTACTCGTATGTAAAACCTTTATCCCAAGAGAATTTGCTGTGGTTGTCAGCTGGAGTTTTGGCTTCAATTTGTTAGTGTACCTGAATCTGCTAGTACATCTTTACACTACCTTTCCCCCAGATTATCAGTGCGGCTGTCCAAAGGTATTCCTGTGCTCCTTTATTCAGAGTACTATAATACTGCAGGTGTTACTAGTTGGCGCACCAGGTAAAAATGGAGGGGCTAAAAAAAAACAAATAATGCAGTCATCTATTTGGCAAGCTGCAATATTACAATTTTGGTTGTAATGGAATGGAACTTCCGCTTTTCGGAACCCCCCCCCACCCCCCCGGTGTCACATTTGCCACCTTTCAGGGGGGAGGGGGGTGCAGATACCTGTGTAAGACAGGTATTTGCACCCACTTCCGGCATAGACTCCCATGGGAGTCTATGCCTCTTCCTGTCCCTCCGCGCTGTCTCCTGGGAAACACACAGCTCCCAGGAGATAGCGGGGACCAGTTACGATGTGCAGCGCGACTCGCGCATGCGTAGTAGGGAACCGGGAAGTGAAGCCGCAACACTTCACTTCCTGATTCCCTCACCTAGGATGGCGGCGGCAGCTGCCGAGAACAGAGCGGGTTCTCGGCGTCGCCTGCCGCCATCGCTGGACCCTGGGACAGGTAAGTGGCCATTTATTAAGACAGCAGCTGCAGTATTTGTAGCTGCTGGCTTTTAATTTTTTTTTTTTTTGGCGGTTTAGGTGGACCCCCGCTTTAAGGAAATGCTTTAAATCTGATAGGGGGGAGCATATTAATCTATGTAAAGTATTTAGTTACCCATGTTGTATACCATTACAAATCACTAGAAATGGTTGTTTCCTTTGATGCACAAATTCCAAGCAGTGCTTTAAACTCTGCCTAGTTCTGTTGCACAACCCTCACTTTCCTTATCACCACGAAATAAAGCAAGTCTTGTCAAGCAGGGCTGATAATGCTGCTTGGGATTTTAGTGCAGCAGAGTTGTCAAGTCAAAGCTAGGAGGGCACTGGATTTCTTGCAGGATCAACAGGTATTATGTACTAAGACAAAATAATGTAAGAAATGTGCATGTGTTGTGAACACCACTGCACCACGTGTTTGAAAATACTGTGTTAAGTGCAACATTGCAGTTTTTGCTTTAGTTATAACTTGTAATTGTTGGCTTAGGTTGTGTACTTACAGCATATTTCTGTTGTGCTTTACAGAACCCCAATGCCTGTTATTGTGGAGCCTCTAGAGCAGTTTGACGATGAAGATGGCCTCCCAGAAAAACTTGCCCAGAAGAATCATTCATATCAAAAGTATGTAGTTTTTTTGCTAGTTTTCAATACCTGTAGCGCCTTTTTTATTGGCTTTAAAAATTTCCTGGGACACCAGGGGTCACCATTTACATGGGCAGCAGAGGGGTGATTAAACAGGTGGCTTTTCTGTATTTTTACTGTCCATTGGTTAATATTGCCAGTCGACATGGCTGTATGCATTGCAGCACCGCAAACTTTACACGTCCTGTTGCTTTTTGCAGGTGGTACCACTGCCAAATGCACCCCACTTGTGTGAATTGGAATGCACAGCAACAACTTCTAGTGTGTGTGGTGGGATTTTTGTGAAGTTGGCATTTTGCCTTAAGGCTCGTGCATACTGTAAAAAAAAAAATTGGGCCAGCATTTTCATCCGAGGAACGATCGTACGATTTTCTGTTAGTGTGTACACCGCTTTCGACAGCTGATGCCAACCTTCCGAACAAATAAGGGACAAACAATTTTTCTTGTATGGGAACAAACTATTCTCGTTAATGTGTACAAATTTTGTAGCAGAAAAATCAAACGAAAGAGGGCACATGATCTGAAACAATATATGCTTTTTATCGTACGAGAATTTTCATTTATTTCCTTCCTCGGTTTCAACTTGCTAGGAAAATCAGACAATCGTTTGCCTGATTTACTTAGTGTGTGCCCCACTTAAATGTTTGCTTTTCAGAGCTGTCAAAAAAAAAGAATCTGTCTCAATGTGTGCGAAGCTTAAAGTGGTTTTAAACCCTTACAGACCACTTTTTGCTACAGGTAAGCCTATAATGAGGTTTACCTGTAGCTACCCAGGATATCTCCTAAACCTGCACGGTTTAGGAACTATCCCCTGTATTTGCATGTGCTGCCATCATCGGCACACTGACACAAACTGAAGCAATGGCACGTATGTGCCGTTGCTTAAGTTAGTGCCGGTTCACACAGGGGCGACCTTTCAGGCGACCTAACCGCCTGACAAGTCGCGTCCTGTTCTGTACTACGGAACCGTTCTAATAGGAGCGACGGAAGTCGCTCCGACTTAGAAAAAGGTTCCTGTAGTATTTTTGGGGCGACTTGCATTGGCTTCTATACAGAAGTCGTTTTGCAAGTCGCCACTGAAGGCGTGTGCAGGTCGGTGAGGCGACCTGCAAGTTGTGCCGCCCCTGTGTGAACCAGCACTGAGTGTCTTTACTGCACGTATGCGTGGAGGCGATTTAATTGCGGCTCCGGCCAATTACAGCGCCGGAGCCGCGATGCCGGAAGTAACCGGAGTGATGTTGCCGACTGGTGCTGTGTACGGGCACCGCAGCGAGGGCTTCGCTTTCAGGTGAGGCTAGTATGCTACGCATACTAGCTCATTATGCCTTTGTCTTGCAGGTGTTAATTTTTTATTTTTTTTTTCTTCTTTCAAAAGTGGGTTTACAACCACTTTAAGAGGAGATGGAACAGGAATGTCTTGGTCAGTGTAGTGTAGCTGCTTTGTCCCAACCACTGGTTGGGTGACTAGCTGTAGAGAAGAGGAATTTTTAAGCTCAGGCGGCAAATTGCTTGGGAAATAAAGTGGTTCACCTGCATGTAAGCTGTTGTCTATTTTATGTGTCTTAAAATGTATAGTTTTAATGCTGGCATGATTGGATAAAAAATATCATTCTGTTAATTAAAAAAAACAAAAAAAGTGTACAATGTCTTTGCTTGTTGCATGTCTTTATTATTGGACAGCTTTTGTAGAATGTGTCAACCAGTTTAAATAGTGGATTTTACCTTGAACTAATCTACTTTGTCCAACAGAGAAAGAGAAGTTCCCCCACGGTTTGCCCAGCATGGAAGTTTTGAGTTTGAGTATTCTCAGCGCTGGAAGTCTTTAGATGAGATGGAGAAGCAGCAAAGGCAGCAAGTGGAGAAAAATATGAAGGAAGCTAGGGAGAAACTAGAAAGTGAAATGGATGATGCTTACCATGAACATCAAGCCAACCTTCTGCGACAAGGTGTGTGCGTGTTTCAGGCACCCGTTAGTTATCATTCCAAATTTGCATACAAATGCACAATCCTCCCCCTGCATCCTAAACCTGCTAATTGTATGATTATACTATGACATTTTCTAATCTATTTGGGTGTGGTACTAAGTTGGCAGCAATTAACGTTTTGGAGTATGTCTTTGAACCCCATTTTAGAATTGGAAATTAAAAGCAGATTGTAGCTTGCTTATTGAATATTGTAGACAGTGCCTTTTTTAAAAATGTTGCCTTCAATAAGAATGCAGAGATGGGATTTATATTCTGAATTTTTTTTATGCCTGTTTTTGTGAATATTTAAACCCCAAAGAAAATGTATTGTACAGCGTAATACAATTCTTTAAAATGTAGTATCTACATTTTGTTTTTTTGTTTTTATTTTTTTTTTTCTCCCTGGTGATCTGGCCAGTAACTTTCTATGGAAGAGTAGAATAGCCATTGTTGGCCTGTGGACATGTATGGATGAGCACTTTGAAAGGGGAACTGTATCTGCCTTATCAGCATTGCAGTGTCCCAGAATTTCCACAGGCTGCTGTCCTCTTTAGCTTGATCAGTTTTTGGGTACTGATATTCGGCCATCTTCACTGTTCTGGCCAAGATGACTTTTCTTCCAAATGTGCCAGGAGTTCATTCATCTTGGCGTTGTGCACTGAGTGGCTTGTGTGCAGACCAGTGTACAGGCAGGTAAGGAAAGTTAATTGCTGGAGTGACTGTCTCTTCTGCTTTAAAAATTAAACCTTTTTTAATATATAAAAAATCACTTGAGTTATTCATTTATCAGTGTTATGTGTAACCACTTAACTGCCACTTTTGCTGAACAGATTAGCCTGCACAGGAAGTCTAAAAATCTTACTGATCACCTGGTGAAAGAGGAAACAAGTACCTTAGTGGTTCTGAAGCCTAGGCAGAGCGACTGACAGGCAGCAGCTCTGCTCGGGGAGCTGAGAGAACTGAGCCATCGGCTATGTTCGATCTCTGTTTTTAGTGTAGAGGCGCCGGGACAGATCCAGAGCTGTGCACATCTAAAGCTCTTCCCTCACTTCCGTGTCCCACTGGTTGCATCAGGAGCCATTGGCGCCCAGTGCTCTAATTCAAAGCCAGTGGGGGATGGGCCGATGCTGACCAGCAGGGCTTGGGAGGGAGCGCGTACACATGCGTGCCCCCATGGGAAGCGGCTTTCTGTGGGGTCACTGGACAGAGGAGGAGTCAGGAGTGCCGACAGAAAATTCCCTTATAATCACATGAAGGACTGGCAAGTGGCAGTAAATAGTTTTTTGGGTTTTGATACTATGGTTTTAGGATCTACTTGGTTATCTAGCAGGTCTTAATTGGCTTGTCACTTTGCCACTGATCCCAAATTGGTGAATGCTTTTTTAGGGCAAGGCATGTGTTGGTTGGCACCAAACTATATGCTACAATGTACACTGAAACCTAAGTGTGAGTACACATACTAAGACTTCACCTACAGAATAAACAATATAAAAATGTTGTTCTATCTAAAATTTCATCCTAGATTTGATGAGACGTCAGGAAGAGCTAAGACGCATGGAGGAGATGCACAACCAAGAAATGCAGAAGCGAAAAGAAATGCAGTTGAGGTGAGCCAAGCATCTTCACTGATTCACTGAAGTTTATATGAATTTGTGGGCTTTCATTTCTAAATTATTTTTTTGCTGCTTTAAATAGACAAGAGGAGGAACGGCGCAGACGTGAAGAAGAATTGATTCTGCGACAACGTGAAATGGAAGAACAGATGAGACGTCAGCGGGAAGAGGGTTACCGTATGAGTTATATGGACCCAGTAAGTAATTAGAATGTTTGATACCTGCTGTTTCTGAACCTTTGTGGGACTTCATTGTTAAAACGTATTTTTTTTTCAGAGAGAGCGGGATATGCGCATGGGAACCAACTCATTGTCCATGGGAGGTAATGCGAACCTTTAACTTTCTTTTTTTTTTTTTTTTTTTTAGGATGTTTTCAAATCCTTTTCTAATTGCATGTATTTGTTTTAAAGATCCATATGCTGCAGCAGCAGCCCCAAAATATCCAACAATTGGATCAACTGGCATGGGCTATGAGGGCAGCCCAGGTGTGACACAGGCAGCAATTGCCTCATCTCTAATGGCGAATGACATGGTAACGTATCTTACTGACACTTCAAAAATGGTGTCATTGACAGTGTGACTAGTATTTCTACTGATTGTGGTTTTAGGTATGGGGGACTGCTGCACACTATGTAGTATGTCTCAAGACTGAGTTTGAAAACCTTATACAGGTCCCTTGCTTAAGCAAAACCTGTTTTGAGGCTTTAGAGGCTAGATTATGAAAAGTAATTCTTGTCTGATCTAGCTGCTAGTCTTACAAAATGGTGATCAGGTTTTGATCCTTAATGGCAGAAGTTGAGTCATGCGTTTTGTAACTCCTTACCTTGAATAATGCATAAAGTTAGAGTCCCTTTAGAAATACGGGTGTTTACTGTTCACTAATTTGAAAGACGGGTCTGTAAGCTACTGTAACCCTATAGAATGACAACTTGGGTTCACTGATGTACTATAAGCGCTAAACCAGATCTGCTTGAAAAGAACAGACTTGGTGCATTGAAAATATTCCTCCTTGGAGGTTATTTGATTATTAGTATTTAAATTGACTAGATTAAAAACTATACAATAAAGCTGACTAATGGCATATAGTAATGTGGCTTGTCTTCATAAATATCCTTATTGTGCCAAAGGAAAACTTAATTTTTTTTTTTAATTGTGGCCTGATTTTGAGTCACTAAATAGAGTGCTTTTTATGCAGTATTAAATGTAATTGTGCATTTCCATTGCTCAAAGAGCTACAATTTTTGCTATGTACTTGTACAAACTGGGATAGCCCTGCAGTAAATTATAAGTTTTATTGGTAAAAAAAGTAACTTCTGACAAGCTGTCGAAGGTATGTAATCAAAGCTGAACTCAAGGCTTCTTTATAACACAATGTGTATGCATAGAGCAGCAAGGACAAAATGGTTTAATGTGGGTCTTGTGGTGCAGTAGCTTCATTATTCAAAATGTTTGGGAATATTTGTCCACAAGGCAGTCTACAGCATATATACCTTTTTATCAATATTTAAGTGCCTTACTAAGTTTAAAAAAATTCTCAAAAGTGCATAATGTGTATACAGGCTTGGTTTTTTTTTTTATTTTATTTTTTTTTAGTTCACTCTCTAATCCATTAGGAATCACACATATAAACAGCATAGTTCACAACCCTCTGTGTATATTCCACAATTCCACTTTTACGTTATCGGGGTAACTGTTTTGCCACTTCTACTCTTACAAGTTGCAGAAGATCCTGATAAGCGATGCAAAGTAAACTTCATGTAGCCTAAATCCATATATTGAAAAACAATATAAAGGCTGTTCCACCCACATAAAAGTGCAGAAAGACTGCTTTGACTGCTTAAACCTCTACTAGTTCTGGTTTGACCCTATATAGGAAGGTATGATCGAAGCAAAAAAACTGGTGACCCTGCTGAAGGACCTTATTCTGGCCATTCCTGTTATGGGTTGACAAACTGTTCAATTTTGTGTTTCTATGTTGAAACCTGCTCCCTTGTTGGAGACTACAATGGCTGTGCAGGCAAACCTTGCCGGGCATGGTTCACTAGCGTCAAGAGGCTGATCCTAAACAAAGATGGTGCAGCTGGTGACAGATAAAAATGGCTGAGGAAGATCAACAGCAGTGAGGTGCAAAATTTAGTGTCAAACCAAACCTTGGGACTACTTTTTACAAGCAGTCGGCTTAAGCTTGTGATGTTCTGGCGGTTTCCTGAACAGATTTGTAACCGTATAATTGCGTGGGTGTGCATCATTCACTTGACGATAGTTTGGCTAGACCTGAGTACAGTCAGAGCTATGGCTCTCTGTATCTGAGATTTTAATAGCCAAAATACCTAGGGCATGCTACACGTGGCTCTTCTTTCTCACCAACAGCCATGAATGTCCTGCCAAGCAGCATTACTTTAAAGCTGAACTGCTTTTGGATACACTTAGTTTGTTTGGGCCAGGCCAAAACACAGTAGTCTTATCAGATCAGTGCTCAACCATTCAGAGAGCTATGTATTCTAGCAATGAATACAAAGGCGTGCTCATGTCACCTCTGCCAATCAAAGGAAATGTATTCATTGCTAGAATGTATTGCTTCCTCTGGCTGAGCTCTGATGACTATTGTGTTCTTTGTCTAAGACAGTCTCTGCTCGGACCTGGAACACAGTGCCGTATGCTGTGTAGCCTCAGCTACTACAGCTCATCCAGCAGCCTCACATATTTGTGAGGGACATAGTTCGTTTGGGCCAGGCTGGCTTTGCTGAGAGCAACAGGAACCATAGGCTCCTGCTACTGTCTGTCAAATACTGGGGCGGAGGGAACCATGCTGTGCATGTCTAGAGGCACATATCCTAGCTTAGGGGGGGGTGCGCCTGCTTGGGTGTCCTTGGGTTACTTGGAGCAGGAGTGGAGGTGTGCTGGTATAGAACCAGAAATTTTGTTGCTCAGAGCAGGTAAGTGTATTTTTAAGTAATAAAAAACACTGACTTTTTAAACATCCAGATAATAGGGGTGGCATTTATGGGACTCATTGGGGTTGATTTACTAAAACTGGAGTAGCTGTGCATAGTAGCCAATTGGCTTCTAACTACAGCTTGTTTTTAAGCTTTGACAAAAACTGGAAGCTGATTGGTTTCCCTACAGAGCTGCACCAGATTTTGCACTCTAGTTTTAGTAAATAACATTGTAATAAAGCAATTTGTATAAGCACTTGGCTGCTGTAAAAAGTTGATCAATTGAGTTGCATTTTTCACAATTATATAAAATTGTTGCTCTTCTGCCTGAACTTCAGCTTTAAGGATATACCTGAGAAGGCTTGTAAGAATGCATTTTTTTATATTTTAGAACTAAAGATAATGGGGCTTCAGTTGCCTCTGTAAAAGCTGATTTTTATACATTTTCTTATACCACTATTACATGGTCTATATCGTTTCTGCAGACTGGGTTTAGATGGCTCTTTACTGTACAAGTGAACAAACTTTTTGAAGCTCAACAGTAGTGCCTTTTTATCATGTTACCATAGTCATATTAATGACCTTTAAATCCTTTTAGGGTTCAATCTGAAAGCATTTAAAATCTGAAAAAAAGTGGACTTTCTGTGAATCTATACTGCACTATCTCTTGTATTTTAAGAAGGATCTTTTCTAAATCCCAGCCTGAAATGCTTTGCAGTTCTGCCAAGCTGGTTTTTAAAAGATGGCTAGGTCTGCCGCCTTGATCACCTTTCAGTGTAAAATCAACATGTAGCTTACTATGTTGCTGGATCTGACTTGATCCTCCTTTGGCCAACACTACCTTTTTTATGTTCACTTTTGCATACAGTCTCAGGAACAAACATTTATAATGGGGGGGGGGAAGGGGGCATATGCACCATCCAAATGATCAGTGTGTCTTCCTTAGTATCTGTAAGGAGCACTGTCGGCATTGAGGATAGGCTTTCTGAAAGCAATGTTAAAAGCTGGTTATGTTAAATGTATTGCTCCTAATTGAAATATTATTCAGTTTCCCAGACGAGGATTTTTAGATGCCTATCCTTTTTATTAGATGGTCATGGGTGATACTTCCATTTGTTGGTACTCCTGATGTATTTCTAGTAGCTCTAAACAATTCAGTGTTCTTTTTGAATGCCCAGGGCCATGTGTTTCTTAGCTTGGCTTTACATTTTTCAGGGCCATATGTTTCTAGATTTCGTGCAGTACCAGTAAACTCATAGGGCCATGATCTTGACTAGTAGCCTCCCTCTGTTTTTGTAGGGTCATAATGCATACTTGCGTTTTGGTGATGAAACCCATAGTATTGGGCCTGTATAAGTGAGCAATTCTGAATACTTCAGATTAGATTTAAGTAAAATGTAACTTGGTGCGTTCAAGTTCCTTACTGTGCAAGCAATTCATGTACTTGAATTTGCATCTTTGTACCTTTAACTTGTGCTTTCGTGAGCACCATGGGGAAGTCTGTTCTTTGAAACGGACATCCTTTTTCAATTGTGGGAGCGTATCTCATGACATGTGATACTTTAACTAATTTGCAAATTACCCTTTTTTCCTTTCTATGTTCCTGGTACCTGTGGATCGGCTCAATGATGATTGTATCGACGAACCTTCACTGCGGACCCTTCTAAAAACACACATACACACACGGACAACTGCTGTAATGAACTGATTTTAACAGCGTAATGATCGCTTTGTTCAGGGCAATGCAGGGACTCCCAGTGCTCAGGCCTCCAGAGGGATTGGGTCAGTTCCTCCTACAGCAAGTGCTGGAGGCTATGGGAGGGGGAGAGAGGAATATGAAGGGCCACCGAAGAAACCAAGGTTCTAGATGGCCACCTATCAACCTGAAATTTTTTTTTTTTTTTGTTAACACTTTTATCTTCTATTTTATTGAAGTAACATTTTTATGAATGCTCCTATTGCTTGACCCAGTATCTGTGAAGCTGGCTATGATAGATGTAGGTCTGAGTTATTAAGTTTCTTTTTTTTTTTTTTTTTTTTTTTCTATGGCAGTGTATGTTCATTCCCGTAAATGGCCCAAATTTTTATTTGAATTTTTTTTTTACATGTGCTTTAAGTATACTGGATGCTACTTAACGCTTGGACTTTGCTGTTCAGAATTTCACCAGTTAATTGGTATTGGTCATCAAACTTCAATACTCCTAGAAAGGAGTATATTGGCAAGACCATTGCTTGACTTGCCATCATGCCATCCAGCGCCAGACTGTAAATAGATGGGCAGCTTTATCCCCAACAAACAGCCGTAACTCAAACTTGACCCTCTTGTTTTAAGATGGCAGTCCAATTCTAAGTAATGCTCTAATTTGTGGATCACCTCCCTGTGGTTCTGGGATAGATCCGGATAATGCTAATTTATGTATTTGAGTATTGTGGTGAGCAGAAACGCGATGACACTTGTCCTTGTAATACATTGTATTAAAATACTTATAAATAAAAATGTGGAAGTTATTGTGTTTGGGGTGGGTAACTGTACTGTCAGAAGTTCAGTGCTGCAGTTTAGGACTAGAACGCCAATATTTCTTGGTTGGAGTTGGGTATAATATGACTTGCTGCATAAGGAAAGCTGTTTAATGCTCATTTTGTGCATCTGCCAAGTGGCAGATTTATTATTTTTTTTTTTTAGCAGGGATTCTTGTTCTATAGCTACATGACCTGCCTAAAGCTTTAAATCCCCCCCCCCCCTAGCAGGCATTGCTACTTGTGGTATTGCTGAACAGTTGAGAATAGATGCAAGAGGTCACCTGGCCAACTCATTAGTCCAAGAGGAAACAGCCGTTTGTTCTAGTCACTTTTTGTTTTTCTGCTTTCCAGGTTAATGTTAAACAGCTTTTCTTCTGCAGTAAGGAATCGTGGCTTCCACAAGTATGACTGACTAATTTTATGTATGGCTAAAGCAAATGTAGTGTCTTTCTGGGCATGTTTACCCAGCTGACTTTCGCTACTACTGCTCACAACAGCGAAAAAAGTGAACGTTCATTTTTCTTTTTTTAATTGTTCCTCGACCAAGACTTTTCTATGCATGTTGTGAAAACAAACCCGTTGTTTTTCCCACAGCTGCAGAGAAACAATGGTAAATTAACCTTCAATGTGCAGATGAGTGTCGTGAGTCGTCAACCTCACTTAGTTACTTTTTTTTTTGCACTCTGTTAGAGTGCATCATTTTCTATTAAATATAGTCCTGTTACTGGGATAGGTTTACAAAGAATTAGCAGCTAGTAAAATTTTTTTATGCAGGTTACTGTTGTGGCCTAATTTTGGTCAGTTTGATTGCTGTTGTCATTCAGTCCATTTTTTAAAGCAAATCCATATTGTGCATTTTGCCTTCATATGCACACTTTAAAATATAAATTCAGTTTTGAACTAGTCATTTACTTTGCTTAACTTTGTAAATCTTTCCCACTTATACAGGACCATTGTGTTAGGGATATGTACAATCCTATTGATCTGGTAAAATGAAAGTGGGGCTGGGCTGTTGACAGGTTTGTAAGTTCCAAGTTCATGCCGTGTATGTTACGGATTGTGTGTGTATATAGCAAATGATTGCAAGATCACCTAAGACATGCTTGCACTAACACACTGGTACTATTGTGCACGCTCATTTAAATGTTTAAAGTTGAACTCCAGACAAATGCTAAATTTGCATCTGCTTTGTCATTTTCCCCTTCCTGTAGGGCATGGGCAGTGTTGGGTAAATGATGCTTTGTAAAGCAGAGCTCTTGACTGGTTTGGGGTCCCTCCCTTACATGATGACTTTTTCCTTTCCATTTTAAAAGGCAGTTTTTCTGCTAGCTGTCTTGCATTTAAAAACCATGAAAACCCCAATTTGACTAAATCAGTTGTCTGTTTGGATTTCAGCTTTAATACCATATTTTACCTTGTAAAGGACTACATATATCAATTTAGAGGTAACGTAACTAATATGGAATCTGTAATGTGTATGAATCGGCTTGAAACAAAGACTTTAGTTTTATTTTTTTTATTTTTTGCAGCGTTGGGTTGAAAAAATTTGTAAATTTCAAGCTTATATTATGCCACATGAGCACAAAGAAAGCTGCCACTGCTCTTTTTTTTTTTTTTTTTTGTGGTTGGTTTTCCTTTGGGACTTAACTTGTGTATAGATAACAATCACCTCTTTACCTGAATAGGAAAGCTTTCAGTTTATCTAAAGCTTGTTTGGTTGTTCTATAGCAGCCTCTTTTACAGTGTGTGCAAACATCTGTTTTAGAGCACTCACAATTTAAGCCCTCATTTAAGGGGTTCTAGCAGGTTGTTTGCTGAGATCTCAACAAGGCCAGGTCATTATGTGATCAGTTCTTCAACAGACTACTATACAGAACCAGGGAATATGAAAGCCATGATGTTGCGTTCTGGCAATGTAATGATCGAAGATCATGTGCATATTGCCAGTTTAAATGCTCAGGACCAAAATCTTTTTGTATGTAACTGAGTCCCCCAACCCCCCTCATGGTTATGGGGTAGGCTAGTTTCTAAATGGCTAGAAACATCCCCAACCCATATGGCTCACAAAGTAATGGTCATAGTAAATATGTCAAATGTCACTCATATCCTATTGACTATAGTTCTTGATATCCAGAACCTTTGACACACATTTAGGGTTTTTTTTTTTTGTCCTGTTTTTGTTGCAGAATTCTTTCAGTACATGAGGAAATAATGGCTGGTTGTTAGCTGGCTTTTTTTTTCCTTTTTTGGCACATTTTTACATCTACAATGTTTGGGTTGCAGATTTAGTAGGAATCGACAATGGAGTCTACAGTCAATATTTTAGACCTTTCATTTCTTTTCAGTGTTTTAATCTTCAAGGCACAGATGAGTATTCAGCAGTGTACTTTTTGTTGGCAGCCAGAGATGTAAGAATCTGTTCACTTTATTTTTTTACTGGAGTTTTAGCCACATCAAGTGCACTTTACAATCTTAGTGACCACCTGTAGCAAGCATTCTGCAGTGCATAACTTTGAGGAACATAGTGCTACTGGACAGTAGGATCCTGGATGTAGTAGTCCTGCTTCAAGATGCTCAGTGCTGGCCTTGTCCAGGTAGGTACATAAGAAATCCTCTACCTTGGTGACCTACTTTGTTATATTGCTATTCTGACATTACACTTCTGTTCAATGAAAACAATGCAGCACTTATTTCTTATGGTCAACTTCTGCTATGCAGCAGCACAATCGTAAGGTCGGCGTTTACTGTAATGAACTACATTTTTAATCTGGTTTCCAGTGCTGGCTTAGGTGGCTATTGGGGGGGGGTGGCAGTAGTGTTATGACATTTGTTGCCTTCCCAAGTGGAGGGTTTAGTGTATTTAAAGGTCTTCTAAATTTGAAGACCTAACCACAGTATATAGCTGTAAGTGAATGTAGTATCTGATGCGAAAAGGATTTTTGCTCCTCTTTGAGCGAACTTCTGGCTATAATGTGCCTTTAACTGTTAGCATTGGCCTGTGATTAGAAATTGCTCAAGCATTTGTTTGTAAAATGTAGTGCTTGTGTCAAATTGTCAAACTGAATAGCGCCTTTTTGTAATTTTAGCTTTTTACAGGAGCAGTTTGGCTACAAATGACATTTCAATTTTTAATACTTGGTATTTTGAGCATTGTATTTGGTGGTCCTGGCACATGGTTTGCTAGGTATAAATACTGGTTGCTTATTACAAAAAGATCATACTTTCATTTATTGTGAAGAAAGGAAATACTGTTGCAGCTTGAGTAAGATTTAAACCATTGCTATGAGCAGTGTCAAAGATTTCCTGCTGGAGTCCTCATAAGGAATAGCCAGTGGGGGTTACACTGCTGAAGGGTTTTGCCTAAAACTGAGCTTGACCATTTTGTGCGATTGAAAATTAAAGCCGCTTATTGTGGTACCAATGAAAATGTACTAAGGCAGTATGGGTATGGCCATTGCTGAAAGACATTCTGTATTGATCATGCGTTTTTTTTTTTTTTTTTTAATGGCACAGGTGTGTGGTTTTGGGTTTTTTTTTTTTTTTTTCTCCCACTGATCTAGAAGTGTGCAGTTTATCTTACAAGCTGATTTTAAGTTGCGTACTTGTGCCAGGTCACTTTCAAGTGTACTGAAGCCAACCAATAATGCCCACTTTTTTTTTCTCTTCTTTTTTTTTTTTTTTTTTTTTGTGTCAGGTTCTGCAATAGCAGCCATCCCTATGTCTCTGTACATTTTCTTAAGGGCAGGAAATGGAGTCTTCTACATAAACAAACTTGTAGCTTAGCTTGCTGAAACCTATTGGTGTGAATAGCCAGTTTAACAAATGTTTTTTGTGATTTGCTGCACATGTACTTTTTTTTTTTTTTTTTTCTCGTTGTACAGGATTTGTGTGGAAAGACTGACTTTCATGTCTGATCCTTTTGCAAGTGGGCACACTACCACTTTGCAATTGATTTCAATCAACACATTTATTAAATATGGATGACAAGCAGCAAAATAGAGCAGTAACTGTAAACTGGTAGGCTAGTGTCAAATGGTTACTGTACAGCAACAAACTGAAATCTTTTAGGTGGAGGGAAGTAAAAAAACTAAAATATATGGTTGCATATGTGTTCACACCCTTAAACATTTTGTTGAAGCGCCTTTTGCTTTTATTACGGCACTGTCTTTTTTTTTTTGAGTATGTCTTATCAGCATGGCACATCTCGACTTTGCAATATTTGCTCACTTTTCTTTGCAAAAACACTCATCTGTCAGATTACGAAGGCATCTCCTGTGCACAGATCACCCCACAGATTTTCAGTCTGATTCAGGTCTGAGCTCTGGCTGGGCCATTCAAAATCTTTAATCTTCTGGTGAAGCCATTCCTATGCTTTGGGTTGTCATGCTGAAGTTCCTCTTCATGTTCAGCATTGTAGCAGAAGCCTGAAGGTTTTGTGCCAATATTGACTGACTGGTATTTGGAACTGGTCATAATTTCGTCTTCCTTGACTAAGGCCCCTCCTTCCAGCTGAAGAAAAACCACCCCAAAGTATGCTGCCACCACCATGCTTCACTGTGGGTATGGTGTTCTTTTGGTGATGTGCAGTGTTCTTTGTGCCAAACATCTTTTGGATTTGTGGCCAAAAGGTTCAACCTTGATTTCATCAGACCAGAACACATTTTCCCACTTGCTTTTGGGAGACTTGCTAAATTTTAGCCGGACTTGGATGTTAAAAGGCTTCAGTCTTTACCCCATAGCCCTGACATGTGAAGAATACAGGAGATTGTTGTTGCATGTACCACACAGTCAGTACTTGCCAGATATTCCTGCAGCTTCTTAATGTCAGTTTTCATCAATTTTGGAGAGATGCCCAGTTCTTGGGTAATGTCACTGTTGTGCCATATTTTCTCCACTTGATATACCATGGAACATAATGAAGACAGTCATATCTAATGCCTTGGAAATTCTTTTGTACCCTTCTCCTGACAGTTTTAACAAGGAGATCCCTCTGATGCATTGGAAGCTCTCTGCAGACCATAGCTTTTGCTGTTGCATGCAACTAAAAATGTCAGGAAAGACCTATTCGAACAGCTGAACTTTATTGGGTTAGTTAGAGGCACTTAAACTATTTTTGACACTTGTTTAAGTTTAAATCAGTATTTTTTGCTAGAAAATTACTTGGAACCCTCAAATATATATTTTTTTTTTTTTTTGCTAAGACTATGGAGAATAAAATGGAGGTTGTTGCAATATTTTGTCACATTGTATTTGCGCAGCAGTCTTTCAGGTGCAATTCTTTAATAAAAAAAAAACTCGAAGTTCGGGGGTTTTTTGAAAGGGGATGTTACGCTGAGTAAATGGGTACCAAACATGTTACGGTTGAAAAATGCGCACACTTGTGGAATGGTGACAAATGACGGTACTTAAAAAAAAAAAAAAAAAATCTCTGCGACACTTTAAAAAAATTACCGGGTTAGAGTTAGTGGTCGTCTTTTGCTATAAATATTGCTCACTCTGACTATCGCGGGAAAACCTCACGTGTGTAATTTGAACCGTTTACATTTGCGGGTGCAACTTGCATATGCGTTTTCTTTGCTGCGCGAGCACGCAGGGACACTTAAAAAAAAAAATCACTTTTATTGCTGTTACAAATACAAACATCCCCTTGTGACAGGTCCTCTTTGGGGGGGGGGCGCGCACGGCACGCGCACCTAAAGACCCCAAATCCCTCCTTTGCACTTTAAAAGTATTCAATCTTTTTCTGAAAATTTTAATTTGTTTTTTTATCGGTGCCATTGACAGCCGAGTAAACCAGAAGTGACGTTGCTTCAGGGATTTTACAACGGAGACAAGATCAAAGCTGGATCTGGTCTCGACTTAGCCGGCGGATGCGCTGGATCGTAGCTCGGGTCTCCCGGTGATACAGGAGGCCCGGGAAGAGCAGCGGGTGGGTGACATCCCCCCTCCCACTGCCTGGGATAACGACCAAGTGGCTGCCGAACCGAATTGGTTGTTATCACCAAGAGCCGCCTGCTCTGAACGGTACGCTGCAGGCTTCACCCCGATACATCCATGACGACAGGTGTGTACTGACTCCTATTTAACATTTGAATGTGCTTAATTCTGTCCTTGTAAGAGGATGTGCACACTTTTATGCAACCACTCTTTATTTTTAGTTTTTTACCCCCCAAAAGATTTCAGTTTTTTTTTGTTTTTTTAATTGAATTGTACAGTTTATAGGTCACTTTAAAAGTGGAAAGTTCTGAAATGTTAGGTTTCTTTAAAAAAAAAAAAAGTTGTGTAGACTCTTCATATCTTCTGTATATGCTAGCCATTGGCTTGATATATTGACCTTCTCTAGGCTAGAAGCAAGATAAAAATATGTATTATGCAAAATACTCGCGCTTGGCTGCATTTCCTAATCTGTTTAGGATTTATGGCTCAAACAACATCTATGTGGGTTTCCCTGATGTCAATGGAACACATGTTGACGTGCATTGCAGTGCTATATTTAGTGAACACTCATTAGGGATGAATGCGTGGGTTGTGACGTGTAACTGCGGCATGCTGTTTTTGGTAGGTTTCCATTGATTTCAAGGAAGCTAGGGAAAACTGCATCAAATAAAATGCATTTTGTCCATGCGTGTTGATGCAGGGCCGCTGTTAGAAATCACCTGGGTCCCATACAGCCTAGCTGACAAATGTATATCAAAACATTTTTCACTAAAAGTGCACAAACCTTTTGTAATACGTCAAAATAAATTCTGCCAGCAAGCCAAAATTCTCCCCAAACTATAATGCACATAGTCTATCAACCCCCAGTTTCTATCCCACCTGAATTCCCCCCCCCCCCCCACCCCAAAAAAAATCACCTTATCTAGCACACAATCTTAAACTTTGTATCCTAGCACAAATCTTCTCCCCCAAATTCCCCCACAGCATTCTGGCACAAATCTTTAATCCCCCCTCCTAGGACAAATTCCCACAAATCCCTCATCCTAGCATAACCCCTCTAAATTGCCTTCCCAGCACAAATCGCCCCCCCCCTTTGGAGATGGTGAGCAGCCCTTGGAGGAGATGGGGGGCAGTGTGTACAGTGCAATCTACAGTTATTTTATTCAGGTACTTGTATAGCACCATCAATTTACACAGCGCTTTACATATACATTGTCATTCACATCAGTCCCTACCCTTAAGGAGCTTACACTCCAGTCCCTAACTTACATTCATACATACCAGGGACAATTTAGACAATATTAGACAGGCTCCAATTAACTTACCAGCCTATCTTTGGAGTGTGGGAGGAAACCTGAGTACCCGGAGGAAACCCATGCAGGTAGTGTTGTGTTTGGGATTTGAACCAGCGGCCCTAGGCACAATGCTATCCACTTCACCACTGTGCCCCCCAGTTGAGAGTGATCCTGTGCTGTATAGACCAGCGCTCTTTTTGACAGGAGGCAAGAGCACATGGTATTCTGTCATGCTTCATTCTGCTCCACCGAACCTTCTGCCCTCCTAGGCCCTATACAAGAGGACCAGTGGTCGCCCCCCCTTTATCAGCGGCCCTGGATACGTGCCATGGAAGTTATGTGCACTCTGTGCTTTCCATATGTATATTGACTCACTGCCCCTACATAGAAATATTGACTTTTAAACAAGACCTGTAACCAATGAGGTGTGAGCCACAATTTTATTCAGGGTCTGAACTGGATATAGAACAAACCAGGCAAAATTGTAAAGACAGAAGGGATTGCTGCTACTCCTGACCATCCCAGGTGAACAAATGATAGAGCAGCCTCTACATCAGTTTCTCAATGCACCCCAACAGGTCACTGCCTTAGTAATTACTAAAGCTGTTTTTTCTGAGGGAATCCTGAAAACATGACCTGTTGGGGTGCATTGAGAAACACTGATCTACATGTCTCCACCAAACCACGCGCCCTGATTTCTCCCTGTGGTTTATTTGGGCATGGTTAAGCACTGGTGGGCAGGATGTAATGCACTTTACACCCTGCCCACCAGGGCTTAACCGAGGCTGCTGTTCACCTGGGCTGGTCAGGAGTAGCAATGATTTTTTTCCCTATATTTACTAACTCCCTGGATTGGAATCTGGACAAGCCTGCACCCCATGTTCTGGTCACAGGGATATACTTTATTTTAAGAGGCTCCCTGAGCAATGCAATAAGTTGCAGGCAAAAGTGTTTTCTGAGGCATCCTTTAAACATCTTTAGTGATTCCTGACAAAACATCTTTGTTTTAGGTGGCAGGTGAGGCTTTAGTCCTGCCCCCACACTAAACTTTGCATGTTGATGTCTACATTGGTACATGCTGCTTTTTATACTTGTAGGATAACGTGGACACTTATTTGTTGGCAGCTGCCTACATACATTTCATAGGCTACCTAAAATCTGTTTTCAATCCCCCGAGATGGCTGATAGACATGGTTTTAAGAGGTAGGAACTGTGAAAAGTTGCTGTGCTAAGCTACTAAGTAGGCATTCGAGCCAGGATGTAATGCACAAATGACTGTCCCATGGACATTACTTGTATTGGGAAACTAGCTGCTCAGTCAAATTTATAAATTTACTCCACCCAGAGTTTAACATGGCTGTTGAGAGACTTGAACCTCTTGGGTGTTCAGTCAGTATGAACCCCTTGGCGCCGGCCGCATGCAAATATGCAGCCTCTCGGCGCCCAGTCTTTGGGAGTGTTTTTGGCACACTTATTGGCGCCTAACCGAAAGTTCCTGAGCTGCTTGCCATCAGGAGTTTTCAGATCACGTGTCTGCCAATCACGGCGATCATGTGCTCTAAAGCCCTGCCTTACAGAATTATAAACCTCTTAAAGGGCCAGGAGGTGCTAATGTGAAGAGGTTAAAATAGTCTCAGCTTGGCTATTCATAACTATAGCAGACCTTCATTCTGACTTTGTACTTGCTCCTAAGTGCTCAGTGCAGAATCCTTCCATTGCTGGTGACTTTTGTGCACTTAGCAGGGCTCATCTGTGCTAAACCACCCGGGGTTTGTTTTGAGGTGTGCTAAAATGAAAGCAAAAAGTGGCATTAGGCAGGTATTGACACCAGCATGTGCTTCTTAACCCAACAACTCATCCCATGCTGCCTGAGCATTGCAGTGTTTTAATCTTGGCAGAGGGACACTGAACATGCATTACAAGTTCCAGTATGTACTCTGCCTTAGTGAAAATTGTAGTCTCTGTTGGACCCTTGAACTTCCTCTGTCCTAAAATAGTTTGCAGTATTGGATTTGGGACTTGATGGGTTATACCAAGCTATGGCAAGGCAAATGTGAGCAAAAGCTGTTAAGCTACCAATGCAATGTTATAGGGTTCATGGAATCTTAGTCGCGTCATGACATTGCACGCTCTTATCAGTGTGGCGTTTTTCAAGAAACACTTAAGTGAAAGTACTGGTTTCTTTGGATTGGGTGGCTGACTTTTTACAGTAGAAACACATTTTGGTGCAATGTGCAAACATGGTTATAAAGTGCTGCATTGTTTTCATATTTGTAAATCAACTACTTGCAGTTATTGTCAGAATTGTTGTGTCAGAATGCACATACTATGTTTGTTTTTAAAGGTGCAGTTTCTTTTTAGTGTTTCCTAAAATTTGGGACAGCCCAGAGAAACTGTTCAAAAGCAAAATCTATATCTTAGCTCTTCTACTGCGATGTAAATGGTTCATGTATTAAGATGAAGTAATACCTTAACTGAATAGGCAGGAAATTGTATTTTCTGAATTTAAAGGATTAACTATTTTACTTTGTCCAAATGCTTTGGACATAAACATTTTACTTTTAAGTTGCAGTGAGTCGCCCCTTTTATGAATGTGCTGTAAGCACACATTAGACTGAACTGCAAATATCTGTATTGCAGATATATCAATTGGCTGATAAAATTACCTGACTTGTATCCTTCTATACTGAATATTTATAGTGGTGGTCTGGCTGTGCCGAGTAATCTCGGCAAGCTTTGTCCAGAAGCCTTTTAGTTAAAAAGCAAATTGCAAAACGAAACCCTTTAACCTGTTACTCAACTGGTTAATGCAGCATTCGTATTGAGATCACCATATGCTATAGATATAAGTTCTTAGAATTAAGACTGATCCAGTTGTGCATTTTTTATTTAAAAAAAAAAAAAAAAAAAATGGATCATAGTTGTGCCTAGTCACTAACATTAAGCAGAAAACTGAAAGCTAATTGATCTTTCTGGTCACTTATCTTTAGGTATGGAATTTGGATACTGGCTGACATTGATTCCAGTGTCTTTATGTTAAGGTATGTTCAATTGTGTGGTTTGCATTGGTGTTTGTTTTTTTTGTGCATTAGGCCAGCCATAGATAGAAATGTGTCTTCAGCAGGGACTGGCTGAATTTCGATCCATGTATGGGCTAGCTGGTTGTGAAGTTGATTAACCACTTGACCGCCTGAAGATACCCCCTCCCACGACGGGCCTTTTTTTGCGATATGGCATGGTTACTAACTGACACTGTACCTAGATAATATACTCCCCCCCCCCCCCCGCAATAAATAGAGCTTTCTTTTGGTGGGATTTGTTTATCACTGCAATACTTTTTGCGCTATAAACAAGAGACCAAGACCAATTTTGAGAATTTTTGCTATAAAACCAATTACAAATGAAACACATTTCCTCAAATTTAGGCTAATATGTATTCTGCTAAATTTTAATTATAAAATCCCAATAAGCGTATATTGGTTTTACGCAAACATTTTAGTGTCTACAACCTGGGGTATGTGTTTGTGTATATAATTTATATTTTGTACTGAGACTCCGATATTGCAGTGGACTATTGCACACTGATGCTTTTGACACTTTGCTGGAACCAGTAACGCTAATACACGAGTTCAGTGAAAAAATATGCATGGTACCCAGATTAAATTTTGACTTTTTTTCCACACAAATACAGCTTTCTTTTGGTTAGTATTTGATCACCTCTGCAGTTTTTTGTGCTACAAACAAGAGTGACTGTTTTTTACTTTTTTTTTTTTTTTTTTTTTTTGCTATAATATCCCAAATTAAAAAAAACGCTTTTTTTTTCCCTCAGTTTAGGCCTATATATTCTCTTTGGTTAAAATCGCAATAAGCTTATTAGGTTGCGCAAAAGTTAGAGCGTCTACCAATTTTTTTTTTTTTTTTTTATATGGTGACTGTGCAGACTGGACATTTTTGAAACATTGACATTTATACAGCGATTTTTGCTATAAACTATAAATACCCCTATTGCTGTGTAAATGTCACTGGCAGGAAAGGGGTTAACACTAGGGTGCGATCAAGGGGTTAAATGTGTTCCCAGACTGTTCTAACTGTGGGGGGATGGGACTGACTAGGGCAGGAGACCGATTGTTGCTATATGCTAGAAACACACGATCTGTATCCTCTCCCCTGACAGGACGTGGAGCTGTGTTTACACAGCTCCACGTCCTGTCAGGGTCTTGCAGTAGATGCCATTTTTTCCTGCTACTATTTATAGCTACTAATAAAGATTGCTTTAGAACTAGATTAAACTAATTGGTGCTAATTTTGTATTTGAGTTGCTTTTAGGGTTTACAGTAACCCAATTTTGACAATGTTTAAACTTTTTTTTTTTTTTCCCCCCTTTCAACAGATTTGATACAGATGTCATTCAGTCCACACTACCTCTTGAGGCACATTGAATTGGAAACTAGGTATAATCCCATTTACATTTTGTGCTAACTTGTACTACACTATCATTTATGAAATAAAGTTAAATATGGAGAATTGGCCACTATTGTATGTTAATTTTTCTTTTCTTTTTCAGGGCAACTTATTGGACAGAATTTTTCTTTTTTTGGTGTAAATATAAAAATAAAAAAATTAAAAATTGTCTGTGTGCTTCTTATATTTGAGTAACCACTTAAGCCCCAGAAGATTTGCCCCCTCAATGACCAGGCCATTTTTTGCGATACAGCACTGCATCGCCTTAACTGACAATTGTGCAGTCATGCAGCGCTGTACCCAAACAATCCCCCCCCCACCCACCACCACAAATGGAGCTTTCTTTTGGTGGTATTTGATCACCTCTGCAGTTTTATTTTGCGCTATAAGCAAAAGTGACAATTTTGAAGAACTCAATTTACTTTTTGCTATAATATCCCAAATTGATTTTTTAAAACTAAAATTTTTTTTTCCCTCAGTTTAGGCTGATCTTTTTGGTAAAAAAAAAAAATAGGTTTGCGCAAAAGTTAAAGCGTCTACAAAATGGGTTATTTATAGTTTTTGTTTGTTTTGTTTTTTTTTTTTTTTAATATATACACTAGTGTCAGTGATCTGCAAAATAGATAGGAAGAAAAAATATATATAATTATCTATCGTGATTGCGGCAGACAGATTGGACACTGACGGAACCATTGACATTTTATACAGCAATCAGTACTAAAAATGGCCACTAATTGCTAAATGTCATTGGCAAGAAGGAGGGCAATCAAGGGGTTAAATGTGTCACCTAAGGAGTGTTTCTAACTGTGGGGGGGGGGGGGGGGAACGACTGCCTGGGGGAGTAGGCTAATCGTTAAGAAGTAGGAACAACTGATCAGTCTCCTCACCCCTGACAGAATGGAGGTCTGTCTGTTTACATTGACAGACATCCGTCCTGTCTCAGGAGCGATCGTGGGTGCCCGGTGGACATTGTGGCTGGGCATGCACATCAGCTTGGTTGTCGGGCAGTGTGCATGGGCCTCTTGGTGCTCTTAAAGTGGCCAACCTACAGCTACGACGGCTTGCCCAGGGTTGGTTCTCAAGCAGGTAGTCGTTGCCAACCTTGCTACATGCCCCTTGTTTTCCACCTACATAAGATGTGCATTAATGGTGTCAGTAGTTGGGTAAATATTTATTTTGTCAGGACAAGTCTCATCATTGGAGAGCAGGCTCAGATCCCGGCATGGCTAGTGAAAGGGCTATGATGTTTTCTGTTTCAGCTTTTAAAAGAAGTTCAGGGGGATTGGCAGATACCAGTGATTTTCACACAAGGAAACTATACAAAACGGGTTACATTTTCGTACATAGTACAGCAGACACGTATCCCAACTTTGAAATGTTGGGCTTACATACTCTTAAAGCCTTAGAGATCAAGTGGTTAAACCCCTTCATGACCATGTTCTGTTACTCGACACTTACTTTAAACTGACAATTGCTTGGTCATGGAACACTGTATGCAAATCGCCACTTTTTTTGGGAGATGAGCCTGTACAAATGAAGATAAATGGCAAGGCTGGAGTAGAGCTTTAATACTACTTTTTAGATGTGCAGTTAGCTGCACTAGGCAGGGGAGAGGGGTGTTTACATGCCATGGGTGCAATATTTCTTGCGGATGGCAAAGCCTCCGGACATGTAGCCTGCTGAATGCTAAATCAAATGCTGCAAACAATGCACATCTGGGGGGGGGGGGGGGGGGGAAAGAGAGAGAAAGAGAGAATGTAGTTAAGACAAAAGCAGTGATGCAGTGCTTTATCACTATATTGGCCTCTGAAGTGTGGTCTAAATTCAGATTGGGCTTAAGAGGAAACTGATTTTTGGAAGCCGTCTAAATCTAACCTTTTTGAGGGCATTGGTAATGCAGCCTCCTGCAAGCAAACCCTAGATGGCAACTGAGAACTCGGACAACTGAAGTTCAAAGTTATACAGTCATTCTGCATACAAAGACTTCCTCTGTTCTTAAAATTCTCTATTGTCCATTGAAGGACACATCTTGTAAGACTTGGGGTTATGCTTCTGCCTGCTGTATAAGGGGGCTGGCTTTCAGTGTCTATTTCCTCTCTAGGTGTTCATCTAGGTCAGTTACTATCTTGAGTTCCTAATGGAGTCAGGATTTTTTTTTATAAGCTCTGTAAAATCCTATTCGTACACTAAAGGACACCAGCTGAGTAGTTTGTAGACCCTGGGCTCATACCTTCAAGTGATTGGACACTGGCAACCATTTGAGAACATTATCCCTCCCCTATCACTCTAAATCTTTATTTTGATTCTGTCCTAGTAGAGAAATCGCTTAACTAGTTTATTACCATCAGATTCTTTGGCCCTCTTTTCAGTTGACCCCTTTGCTATTTTCCACTACTAATAGTAGAAGTGGTGTAACATGGATAAGGTTCATGGAGCTATATTCAGACCTCACAGCTTTGGGATCTATTGTTTTGGGTATTTATTATGGCACTTGCTGCAATGTGTAGTCGGCTACTATACGGGTCTAGGGCTGTGGTCTGTGTCCCAGCCAACCTTTTGGGGGGGTGTTTATGCCCATTGTCTGGTAAAGGCTGCACTTTATGGCCCTGTCTCTTTAACTGTAAAAGTTTGAACTGTCTGGAAAGTATTTAGTGTAATGTTTAGTGCTGAAATTTAACTCCTTAGAGCTTAGTCTCTAGTGGAAAACCAGGTATTGCATTAAACCACTGGTTGAACACTTTACAGTCACCTTGCCTAGAACCCTATAAGCTATTCTGGTGCTGCCTCCTATCCTTTTTCCTCCCAAGGATGGTCTACAGAAAGGATGCTGTGCACTCCTGGACATGCTTTCCCTATATTTTACATTACTTTTAGTAAAGGGGAGTACCTTATTCTGTAACTATGGTGCAAACTTTGCAATAGGGAGCAATCTTGGGCAAAGATTTGCTCGCAGTCCTATACAATAATTGCCTATAGAGTTGCTATGCTTCCCATGCACTGGCCCAGGACCCAATATCAACACTGGTCTCTGCATCCAATGTAAGTTTATTTCAGGCATGCAACTTGCCTAACAAGAACATTGTCTCCATCTGTTGTGAATCCTTGAACAACTTTTATATGGGGAAAAAAAAGAGCACAAAGATGTCGGCCTATACAGGCCACAAAAGGAGCAAGACAATCAATGCTATGAAAGATTAGTTTATTCAATAGAACCTTGTGTAAATTAAAAATTAAAAGCAATTGTGCACATAGGTTTCACTGTACATGTAAAAGGCAAATACTGGTACATTAGGTCTTCATATGCTAACACATTTTGCTTAGATTGGTGTTGTCAGCGTTATGGAAACCATACAGCACTCATCTAGAAAACAATGGCATTTACATACTGATCATAACTAAATTAACAGTACATAATCCATAATTTGCTATAGTCGTGTTTACTGTGTGGGGGTAGCACTAGCACATTATCTCCCTAGGTGGGTGCTGGAGCATATAGGGAAATGCAGATGGTCACTAGGTCTAATTAGTTGGATATGACAACAATCATAGCTGTACCTCTGTTTGGAGCAAGATCCATAAATATAGGTTGCAAAATACCCACGAGGGGCATATTTATATAGATGCATCCAAATCATGAAAAATATCCCAGTCCTCATTCAAATATATATTTGATCTATAACAAGGGGGACAGAGGAGTGATACATTGACCAGATAATATATAATTTTAAATCTAAAAGTCAAACATGTCACCCTTAAATCCACCCATATAATGTAAAATATAGGAAACTATCTATTTGGGGAAGACAGATCAAAGGAACCCAAACTATTAATCTACAATCATATTGATGCATTTTTGTTACCTTGATTGTGGACATTCAAAGTGTTTTGAGATATAAAAAGAGATGGAGTAATTCCCCCCCACTAGAATTAACAGAGTGAAAAGTACCTGCCACTCCCCCCCCAAGTTATTAATGCTATCCTTACACACTGTGGAGACACATCAAAAGCACTACTACAAACAGGAGTGGCTTCACCTGCATCAGTAGATGCAGTCCCAAAAACAAATGATGAACACATGAAGATCACAATACTTTTTTTTTTTAGATTAAAGGGGACAAAATGACAGGCAATTTGGATCGCTTTGTATTACTCGATTCCACACAAACTAGGGGTTCTCACTTCTCGATGGACCTGGACTATGTCTTGAGCTGGTTCAGGTACATCCATAACATGCTCATATTGTGGTCTGGATCTACCCAGGAGTTACAGGAATTCTTTACTAAACTGGGAAATAATTATTTTAATCTAAAATTCACTTTGTCATATAGTAATGAAAAGACTGATTTCATAGACACTACTTTAATTTTGAGAAAAAGATGGATCTACTGCCACTACACGTTTTTGAAAACACGACAGGGAATACAATATTGCATGTTGACAGTGCCCATCAACGGTATCCCGTATTTACATTACTGAGAATAAGAGGCAACTGTTCTACTGAGGACATGTTTCAAACAGAGGCTAATAAGTTACGTAAATGGCTGCTCACTAGAGGTTACACCGAAACGACACTACGTAGGGCTTTAAATAAGGCGGTATCAAAAATGAGACAGAGACTGTTATTTGGTAAAAATAAAAAGACAGGTAAAGAGACGGTTAGACTTGGTCCTACCTTCTCTAACCAACAGGCTCAAATTGGGAAACCTACTACAAAAAAAATTGGAGAATTCTTACAAACCAAACAATTTAAAACAAATATGTGGAAAATGATCCTGAAATCACATAGACGTTCTACTTCTCTCCATGACTGGATGGTCACGAGCCATTATAGGAGACCTAAATACTGTAGATGAGGGCAACCCTGGCAAATTTAAATGCGGAAAATATTCATTTTGCTCATGGGTTTTGGAATGCTCATCTTTCAGATTACCCAGTGATAAAACACTAATGGTAAAACAACACGTGTCAAACACGTGGTGTGGTCTATATTGTGTTTTGCCCATGTGGTGCAAACCCAATAGACCCTTCTGATAGAGCATCTTCACATATTAGAAATGGTTTACGTAATACTGGTCCAAATCATTTGGTGGAGGGGGATTATGGTGTGAGGTTATTTTTCAGGTATTGGGTTTAGTTCGAGTGAAGGGAACTCTTTAAGGCATCAGCATACCAATACATTTTGGACAATTTAATGTTCCCAACTTTGTGGGAACAGTTTGTGGTAAGCCCCTTCACGTTCCAACCTGACAGCACCAGTGTACAAACTAGGTCCATAAAGACATGGATGAGCGAGTTTGGGGTGGAGGAACTTGACTTACCTGCACAGAGTCCTGACCTCAACCCGATGGAACACCTTTGGGATGAAGTAGAGCTGCGAGCTAGGCCTTCTCGTCCACATCAGTGTCTGACCTCACTAATATGCTTCTGGAAGAATGGTCAAACATTCCCATAGACACTCCTAAACTTTGTGGACAGCCTTTCCAGAAGAGTTGAAGCTGTTATAGCTACAAAGGGTGGGCCAACTCAATATTGTACCCTACGGACTAAGACCAGGATGCCATTAACCACTTCCCATCAGGCCTATAGCAAAATGACGGCTGGGTGGTGGTTCAGTTATCCTAACTGGGTGTCATATGACGTCCAGCAGGATAAGCCATGGTCGCGCGCAGGGGGGTCTGCACTGATTGTTTATTAGCGCAGCCCCCCGCGGATGCCCACACTGAACCACCAGGGATGGCCAGCACACATGAATGACCAGGTATGGCCACCAAGGATGCCACACAGTGCCCTAAAAGATGCTAATCAGTGCCCAGAAATGGTGCCAGTTAGTGTCAACTACAAATGCCTGCCAGATGTCTCCTCATCAGTGATGCCCAGCAGTGCCACCCATCAGTATTTTACAAAGAAAAACTTTTTTTTTTTGGTCTTTTTTTTATATGTTGCGCAAAAAATAAAAATCCCAACAGTGAGCAAATACCACCAAAAGAAAGTTCTTTTGGTGGTATTGAAATGGTTAAAGTTCATGTGCATGTAAAGGCGGGTGTCCCTGAACTTTTGATAATATAGTGTATATAAAGTATCTCACAACAGTGAGTACATCCCTCACATTTTTGTAAATATTTAATTATATCTTTTCATGTGACAACACTGAAGAAATGACACTTTGCTACAATGTAAAGTAGTGAGTGTTACAGCTTGTTTAACAGTGTAAATTTGGGGTCCCCTCAAAAAAACAACACAGCCATTAATGTCTAAACTGCTGGCAACAAAAGTGAGTATGCCCCAAGTGAAAATGTCCAAATTGGGCACAATTGGCCATTCCCCCCCTCCCCCGGTGTCATGTGAGTCATTAGTGTTACAAGGTCTCAGGTGTGAATGGGGAGCAGGTGTGTTGAATTTGGAGTTATTGCTCTCACTCTCATACTGGTTACTGGAAGTTCAACATGGCATCTCATGGCAAAGAACTCTCTGAAGATCTGAAAAAAAAAGAATTGTTGCTCTGCATAGAGATAGCCTAGGCCAGTGATGGCGAACCTTGGCACCCCAGATGTTTTGGAACTACATTTCCCATGATGCTCATGCACTCTGCAGTGTAGTTGAGCATCATGGGAAATGTAGTTCCAAAACATCTGGGGTGCCAAGGTTCGCCATCACTGGCCTAGGCTATAAGAAGATTGCCAAGACTGAAACTGAGCTGCAGCACAGTGGCCAAGACCATACAGCGGTTTAACGGGACAGGTTCCACTCAGAACAGGCCTCGCCATGGTTGACCAAAGAAGTTGAGTGCACGTGCTCAGCGTCATATCCAGAGGTTGTCTTTGGGAAATAGACATATGAGTGCTGCCAGCATTGCTGCAGAGGTTTAAGGGGTGGAGGGTCAGCCTGTCAGTGCTCAGACCGCCGCACACTGCATCAAATTGGTCTGCATGGCTGTCGCCCCAGAAGAAAGCCTCTTCTAAAGATGATACACAAAAAAGCCCACAGTTTGCTTAAAACAAGCAGACTATGGACATGGATTACTGGAACCATGTCCTGTGGTTTGATGAGACCAAGATAAACTTATTTGATTCAGATGGCGTCAAGTGTGTATGGCGGCAGCCAGGTAAGGAGTACAAAAACAAGTGTGTCTTGCCTACAGTCAAGCATAGTGGTGGGAGGGTCTGGGGCTGCAGCGGTGCTTCCGGCACTGGGGAGCTACAGTTCATTGAGGGAACCATGAATGCCAACATGTACTGCGACATACTAAAGCAGAGCATGATCCTCTCTCTTCGGAGACTGGGCCGGAGGGCAGTATTCCAACATGATAACGACTCCAAGCACATCTCCAAGACGACTACTGCCTTGCTAAAGAAGCTGGGAGTAAAGGTGATGGACTGGCCAAGCATGTCTCCAGACCTAAACCCTATTGAGCATCTGTGGGGCATCCTCAAATGGAAGGTGGAGGAGTGCAAGGTCTCTAATAAGGATGAGCTCCGGCGTGTTCGCACACCCCACGTGCAGAGCTTGCCAAGAAGTCGGCACAGCGCTAATCACAGGCAGTAACACATTTCCCGATCTCTGCAGCCGCGCATCGGGACAATGTCTCACTGCCTGTGATCAGCGCAGTGCCGACTTCCTGGCGGGCTCTGCACGTGGGGTGTGCAAACACGCCCGAGTTCATCCTTAGTCTCTAACATCCACCAGCTCTGTGATGTCGTCATGGAGGAATGGAAGAGGACTCCAGTGGCAACCTGTGGAGCTCTGGTGAACTTGATGCCCAAGAGGGTTAAGGCAGTGCTGGAAAATAATGGTGGCCACACAAAATATTGACACTTTGGGCCCAATTTGGACATTTTCACTTAGGGGTGTACTAATTTTTGTTGCCAGCGGTTTAAACATTAATGGCTGTGTGTTGAGTTATTTTGAGGGGACAGCAAATTTACACTGTTATACAAGCTGTACACTCACTACTTTACGTTGTAGCAAAGTGTCATTTCTTCAGTGTTGTCACATGAAAAGATGTAATAAAATATTTACAAAAATGTGAGGGGTGTACTCACTTTTGTGAGATTCTGTGTGAATGGGAATATCTTTATAATATATTGCAGGTCTCTCGTTCCTATTTTTTACATTATATGGATGGATTTTAAGGTATGACATCATGTTTGATAATTAGATTTAAAATGCTATCTCAATATATATGAGAAATTATTTGGTCAGTGCAACACATCACTTCCCTGTCCCCCTTGTTATAGATCAAACATCATGCACTTTTATATATCTTTGGATGAGGACTGGATTATTTTTCAGATGCCCCTAGTAGGCATTTTTGCAATCTATATATATTTATTTATGTTGCTCCAAACAGATATACAGCCCATGGAGATAATGTGCTAGTTCTACCCCACACCAAGGTGGATCCCACATGGTAGACACATGACTATAGCAAATGATGGATGTATATACTATGTTAATTGATGTATGTACAGTGAATGCCATTATCTTTTCTAGATGAGTGCTGTATGGTTTTCATAGCCCTGATGAAGCAAATCTTTGTGAAACGTGTTGACGTATGAAGACCTAATGTACCAGTATTCACCTTCTAAGTGCACAAACAGTAAAACCTATGAGCACAATTGCTTTTAATTATTCAGATGAATATATATTATGTGATGTTTTAATGTTTTCTATTGAATAAACTAATTTTTTATTGTATTGATTGTCTTGTTCCTTTTGTGGCCTGTATAGTCCAACATATTTGTGCTCTTTTTTTATTCATATATATACAGTGGGGATGGAAAGTATTCAGACCCCCTTACATTTTTCACTCTTTGTTATATTGCAGCCATTTGCTAAAATCACTTTAAGTGGAGTTCCACCCACTTTTACAACTCTTCACCATCCCTCACTAAACTGTGCACTGTAAACAAATTGGATATTTTTTTATTTTTTTTCTCAGCACTTACTGTATATCTGCTGTATTCATTTTTCACTTCCTTCTCCCTGGCCGCGGCCCATCGCATCATTTCCTGTTTGCAATGCCTTCTGGGAAGGGGCGGCAACTTCCTCTGAAACTGCCGTTGCTATGGAAACCTGACCTGAAACCTATTACACTGCTTGTGCTGCACTGAGCATGTGGGGCGGCAACTTCCTCTAAAACTGCCATTGCTATGGAAACCTGACCTGAAACCTATTACACTGCTTGTGCTGCACTGAGCATGTGCTAGATCTGCAAGGATGAGATCCAGGAAGAAATACAGTCTGGCTTCAGATGCCCACACTTAAGATGGCCACGGCCTACTGTAAGTTTATAAAATAACAAACTACTGCTATAAACTAACAAAACAGACCTTAGTTTACAGACTAACTTTACTAGAATGCATTAAGCTTGTGTATTATAGGGGTATTTTTATTTAAAAAGTATAATTTCGGCCGGAACACCACTTTAAGTTCATTTTTTTTCCTTATTAATGTACACACAGCACCCCATATTGACAGAAAAACACAGAATTGTTGACATTTTTGCAGATTTATTAAAAAAGAAAAACTGAAATATCACATGGTCATTCAGACCCTTCGCTGTGACACTCATATATTTAACTTAGGTGCTGTCCATTTCTTCTGATCATCCTTGAGATGGTTCTACACCTTCATTTGAGTCCAGCTGTGTTTGATTATACTGATTGGACTTGATTATATAAGACCTTACAGCTCACAGTGCATGTCGGAGCAAATGAGGTCAAAGGAACTGCCTGAAGAGCTCAGAGACAGAATTATGGCAAGGCACAGATCTGGCCAAAGTTACAAAAAAATTTCTGCTGCACTTAAGGTTCCTTAGAGCACATTTAATCCTTAAATGGAAGAAGTTTGGGACGACCAGAACCCTTCATAGAGCTGGCCGTCCGGCCAAACTGAGCTATCGGGGGAGAAGCGCCTTGGTGAGAGAGGTAAAGAAGAACCCAAAAATCACTGTGGCTGAGCTCCAGAGATGCAGTCGGGAGATGGGAGAAAGTTGTAGAAAGTCAACCATCACTGCAGCTCTCCACCAGTCAGGGCTGGCAGAGTGGCCTGACGGAAGCCTCTCCTCAGTGCAAGACATATGCAAGCCATATGACATATGAAAGCTTGCTAAAAAAAACAGCTGAAGTACTCCAAGATGGTGAGAAATAAGATTCTTTGTTCTGATGAGACCAAGATAGAACTTTTTGGCCTTAATTTTTGGACAGGGTGACTGGTTGCAATCGAGGGAAAGTTGAATGCGGCCAAGTACAGGGAAATCCTGGAAAAAAATCTTCTCCAGAGTGCTCAGGACCTCAGACTGGGCCGAAGGTTTACCTTCCAACAAGACAATGACCCTAAGCACACAGCTAAAGTAACGAAGGAGTGGCTTCACAACTCCATGACTGTTCTTGAATGGCCCAGCCAGAGCCCTGACTTAAACCCAATTGAGCATCTCTGGAGAGACCTAAAAATGGCTGTCCACCAACGTTTACCATCCAACCTGACAGAACTGGAGAGGATCTGCAAGGAGGAATGGCAGAGGATCCCCAAATCCAGGTGTGAAAAACTTGTTGCATCTTTCCCAAAATAACTCATGGCTGTATTAGATCAAAAGGGTGTTTCTACTAAATACTGAAATACTGAGCAAAGGGTCTGAAGGACCATGTGATATTTCAGTTTTTCTTTTTTAATAAATCTGCAAAAATGTCAACAATTCTGTGTTTTTCTGTCAATATGGGGTGCTGTGTGTACATTAATGAGGAAAAAAAATGAACTTAAATGATTTTAGCAAATGGCTGCAATATAACAATGAGTGGAAAATTTAAGGGGGTCTGATACTTTCCTTCCCCACTGTATATATATATATACACACACACACATACACACACACACACACACATACAATACGGATGATGGCCATGAGTGTCACAATATTCTATGTATCGTAACTAACCACTTTAATACAGCCATCTCTGTCCAGGGCTTCAAACTGACAAACCCCTTTTTCAGCTTTTCCATCTCTACTTGAGTCAGATCCTATCATAACCAACCTAGAAGAGGTGGACACAGGTAATGAAAAGGAGGCAGTAATAAAAATGGCTGTGGAGGATTTCTCATCCCACACGATTTTAAACCTGAAGCTGCAGCTTCATGTAACATGCTTGCTTCTGCAAATAAGCTTTGGCATTGTTGCACTTGATTCTCCATTTTGCCATGCCCCCTTGTGTACAAAAAGACAGGCAAAATCTATAAAGATATACCCGTACATGAAAAAATAGAATAGGCAATGATTGGATCAGTCGAAGATTTTCAAACTTCAAAGATCTTTTGCAAACTCAAACTACAGTGGAAGTAGTTGATCTTGCTATCTCAAGGCTTGTTCACACCATAGAAGCGTGCTGCCCTCTGCAGATGTGTGGGGGTGCCATTCTTAATGGCACCCCCACACATCTAGCAAACGCAGGTGATTACGGCCTCTATCTGCATGTTTTCTGCATTTCCAGTTTGTTGCACTGCCTTTTGGCCTATCCTCTGCTGCCAGAGTGTTTACAAAAATCCTAGCACCTTTTGTTGCTCTTCTCAGAACGCAGGTCAACCAGGTAACAGTTTATCTGGACAACCTTCTTCTGAAGGACTCCAGCTTTTTTCGAATGTCCAAAGGACAGTTCAGATGCTTTAGGCTTTTGGTTGGGTGATCAATTTCCAAAAATCTGCTCTCAAGTCTGCTCTGCATGTGGAATACTTGGGTCTAGTCCTGCATACATCCCAAGCAAAGGTTTTCCTTCCAGATAGGGAAATTCTCTATTAGAGTTCACGCATAATTGAGGTCAGAGACATCCCACAATAAGATTACCCGTGAGCGTTCTAGGCCTTGTGGTAGCTTTTTTTTTATTTATTTATTTATTTATTTTTAAGGCTATACTATTTGCCCCAGTATCATTTGAGACCTATCTAGGTGCCCTAACTTGGTGGATCTCCAGTCCAGTCCTAAAATAGGAATGTTTTTCATTCATTATCCCTGGAAAGTGATAACAGATACCAGTTTTTCAGGCTGGGTAGAAGTGTTTCAGTCCCTCATGGGCCAGGGAATATGGTCATCAGTGAAAGCCAAGCTCCCCATTAACACGAGCAAGTACAACGATTGGGGTGCAGTCAGACATTGCTATGGTCTACATGCCCCATCAAGTGGGAACCAGGAGTCATGCAGCCTTAAAGAAAGCAAGCTGTATAATCTGATTGATGTAGACTTGCTGACCAGCAATCTCTGTGCTCCATATCTCGGGAGTGGACAACTGAAAAGCGGATTACCTCAGCCATCAAATGACTTTGAGGTAAACTTCCATGGTAGCACTTGGCGTTGCAACCAAGTATTAAAAAGTATTAAAAAGGATTTGCAACCAAGTATTAAAAAGTGAAAGTTTGATGGATGATTGTTAATTTGTCCCATTACTTTTGGTCCCTTAAAAAGTGGGAGGCACATATACAAACTGTTGTAATTCCTACACCGTTCACCTGATTTGGATGTAAATACCCTCACATTAAAGTTGAAAGTCTGCAGTTAAAGCACGTCTTGTTTGTTTCATTTCAAATCCATTGTGGTGGTGTATAGAGCCAAAAAGATTAGAATTGTGTTGATGTTCCAATATTTATGGACCTGACTGTATGTATGGTACATGCCCTGTTCTTTTGATACGCTATGTACCTTTATGCATCCCTTTAGATGAACTTCAGACCAGGCATTTAACAGTTGATTAAACTGTACTGAATATTCAGTAGTAAAGTTCAATGCAGGCTACCCAGGTTCAGACCTTCCCCAGGGTAACAAGTCCTTCATTGTAAGTCCACCATATCTGGTGGTTTCCTGGCTCCAGGTGAGATCCCAATGCGGATGCCCAGTAACAGGGACCCTGTGTTCAGATGGGACTACATTGCTCAGCAGATCCTCCTTTAGAGTTCCCATGTGAAAGAAGCCCCTCTCTAGAGTACTCCCCCTGTATTTATCAGTACACAACAGGGGCAGAACCCATAAAAGCCCAGGAAAAATCCAATACAACTTTAACTCCTCCCCACCCTGAGCAGCCTGGACTGTCTGCATAACTACACAGTGCAATTATTACAGCAATACATTTAAGGATACCCTGTAAGCACCTGCTTACATGCTGATAGGAGGAGAGAACAGTCATTAGCTCATTAGTCTGCTCATTCTTCTTTCATTTCCCAGGCACAGGGTGGAGGTAGAATGAGAATTGTAAATATTGCTGAACTGCAGCAGAAAAAAATCAGGTCTTTTTCTCTGCCAGACAGGACCGTGCTGTGTGGCAGAGCTGTGTAAATTTCACAACTGGATAGTCAGAAATGCAAACCCTTTGGCTGGGAAAACAGCTCCCTTATATGTATGTCAGCTGTGTATTTGTTTTTTTTCCTATTGTTCAGCCTTTAAACTGGAGTAAAAAAATTGTGCTAAAGCAGAAAATGTAATGCTTATTTCACTTACATTATTACAATATCAAATTTACTTTGCTATTAAAAGAAATATGAAGTAAATCAACAAAAAAATTGTGTTTGAAAGCCATAGCAAAGTGTCAAAATCTGTACATGAATGGAGTCGTGCTGTCCTCTAGTGGATGTTGCATGCCCAGACATACAGGAAAAAGTGAATGTTAAAAGAGTGGACTTAAATGGTATTTACATTTTCTAATATTGAGAAATTAAGTTATATGAATAACTAAGTAGTAGAACTAAACTGGATGCTAAAAGCCATTCTCACTTCCGGGTACATTGTAGTAGCAAGGTGGATAAACACAAATGCAATCAATTATTCTTAAACGCTTGGTAAAGTTGAAAGAGGACTGGGAACTAAATACACCAGATCTTGGTTCATTAATATAAAATAGTATAACTTTGGTGTGGCCTTTTTAATTCACTATTAACTGCTCATTGATAAGTATAGCTGATGCTTACCACCAATAACATTCCCTCAATTGCTGGCTGTATGTGATGAACCCAGTGTACTGAACTGAACAGTAGTTTTATTTGCTTCTTGGCGGTCTGTAATAAGAAGATCTGAGGGACAATTTAGTTAGATGGTAAATTCCTGATCTTCCAGCAACAAAGAATGGTCAATGCCTTTGGATCTTAGAATACAAGTAAATTCAACTTGCTGACAAAGTTAAATTTAGATCTCAGACCTTCACCAGTTTGTGTACAGAGGTGCCACATATAATGTAACCTGTATGATTGACACGTTTTGACACAAATTAATGTTTGCAAATAGCATCATGGAAACAAAGAGTAGCAATTAAATCATGGGCAAGATAGCTGCTCCATCTCTATTGAATTATTGAAAAGATATCTCTCATGGGACTTTGTTGCAGCAATAGAAATCGCACACTTTAAAAATATATATATTAAAATAGAAAATCTTTATTGAACAATGAATTAAAAAATGTCTGGTCTATACAGTTCATATTCTTTTCTATAAATTATTTCCTGCTGACCTCACAGTATGTAAGAAAGAAAGATTAAAATTAATTGCATATCCACCAAATCAACCCAACACAATTCAACTTATACAAAGTCTTCTTCAGGGGTTGGAAGTTGGATTCAATCATAAAAATGGACATGACCAGGTGTCCAGACCAGCAAAGATAGCTAAGGGTGCATACTGTTCGGGTCTCAGCCTGAATTGGGCTCCAAGTCCCAAAGAGGATCAGTGGTTGTCAGAGGGAGGCAACTAAGGCAGGCTCAATCATATTGGCTGGTTCAAAAATGAGTGACCATATAAAAATGAACTAGATGGTTCAAGGAACAAGGGCAAGGTAAAACCCCTTAGGAAGCCACTCAGTGTGGGCTATCGATCTGAAACCCCAGCAGCTGCTTGTTATGGGGGCACCCAAGCCTAGCTGCTGCTCTGTGTGTCCATTCAGGCATGGAGCCGTGGATCGGTCCCGCCCCCTCTCTCTCCTCATTGGTTCCCCCTCCCCTTCCCCATCCCCCTTTTTGTCCCCCCCTCCTCACTTTTCCCCTCCCCCTGTTTACCTCTCCCCTTCCCCCCTTTTTCCCACCTATCCCCACCCCCCCCTTCTTCCTTTTTCCCCTGCCACATCCCCTCACATATTTCTTGGCACGGCATTTCACATGACTTAATCTCCACTGCAACACCTTTGTTACTCAAACACCGTTTAATTTGGATTCGATATTTTAATATTTAGACTTCCATATTAGGCAACATTCTTGGGTATGAGTTAGCATTGGAGGATTTGGTTTTGTTCCCCACGGACCCGGCAGACTATTTGCTATCAGTGCTTCATGCATTCATCATACAGGTAATTATATCAGGTTGATGCAGTGATGGTCCATTTTAATTAATAAAATAATTAACTATATCCTATAGTTATGACAGATACCTATTTAGTGAATAGACTGCAAAGTCTTTGATCCATCCCTCCCCTTTTTACATTCATGGTGAATATGATACCTCTATGTACTGTATAGTGAAGTTAAAAAGATATATGTAGAATGCTTAATGATACTATGCCAGCAATGGTTAAATGTATCATATATGTTTGTATATAATTGCAGTACTTTTACCTAAAGCCCTGATGAAGCAGGGTAGCCCACGAAAGGTGTTGGCCAATACACTGGATCCCAAGGCCAAGACAGAGATCTATGTGACTACCTTCTTTGTGAATATGTTTTTAACACTTATTTTTTTAATCCATGTGATATCGAATAAAATTGTTATATCTGTATATTTTTCACAAGTTGGTGTTTAAAATTCCCTAGAATGTACATTTAAAGTCCCATATATGTTTTTTGGTTTCACATATTTGTCTTTGGGGACAGTACTTTCTAGGGGTAGATTCATTATAACACTCTATCCCCTCACCCCAAGTTATGATTACATTCATTGAATAATGCATATTCTTGTTCCTCCCGTTGGAAATGGTGAATGTCATCCCAATCCAATTACAGCTCTTCTGGGTCTTCTCCAGAAGAAGCAGCAGGCCCTCATGCTGCTCCACCCTGCCATTTACAAAATGAGCTGAATGTTACTGTATTGCGCTCCCTAGCAGCCGTTCTGGGCCATTTAAGCTGGGTGCGTGCACAGTGTTTCCTCTCCAGGCTCCAGTTATTCTGTTACCCTTAGTAGGAGCCTATCCGGGCCATTAAAATCCTGTGCATGCGCAGTCTCCTGCTTTAGCTGAGAACACTGCACACATGTGGAGTTTGAATGGCCTTGAGCAGCCACTGCTAAGGTTAGGTGGAGCCAAGAGAGTACACACTGCACTCAAGTGCAGTTTAAATGGGCCATAGAGTCCGCAAATGGCAGGACGTATCGGTATGCGGCCCGGCGCTTTTGCTGGAGAGAACTGAAAACAGCTACATCTGGATCTGAATGATCTTCACCATTTCCAACAGGAGGAGCTATAGTATGTACTATTTATTAGATGTAGAATTGCATAGGGGGATTTCCTAATTCTAATTCTAATTCTGTTCACCAGTGGATCTACCCTTAATGACTTTGCTTAACACATCCTTGAATGGGGCTTTTTATTCCTTAATAACAGATGAGGATGGATTTAGTCTGTATACAGTTCATTTTATTAAGTTTGGTCTTGTGGTATATATTTGATTATAATGTTGTAAAGGTTTAATAATAGTATCGACATGGGCATCCTCAGAACTTTTTTCAGGGGGGGGGGGGGGGGGGACGGAAGGGACTTTGGACTTTTTAGGCACAGTGACACCAAGTATATAACAAAAATAATTTATTGAAAAAAACACATAAATAGAACACCAGTTAAAAACCACAAATCATCTAGGATACAAAAAAATATTCAATACAGTTGTTGCTATACAAAACCATCTAGATACATGAAAACTCGGACATGAGGATAACCATCCAGAATAGATACAAGTCTGAGAAAGTGGCTGGATAGCAGATCAACAGAAGATTAGTTCATATCAAAGCACTAGCCGACATTGCAGACGGACGGAACCACATGCTGCTTGCCCTAATCCCATGCTATTCAGGTGCATGTAGCTTCTATTCCAGAATAATTTGTACCTACCTAGTTACCTTTGGATCTCTTGGTTATTGATGCATATATGCCTATCAACATTAGCCTTATTAGGATTAACTGCTTCTAATATATATAGTTCTCTGAACAACCCAGCTATTGACTATATTAATAATCTACATACCCTTATTGGACCACACGTGTGGTGTTTTTTGCCCAGTTCATTTGTACCGTCCCTTTTTCTACAACTGTGTGTCTCGTTATATGACCATATATACATTTACTGTACCACAACACTTTTTCTGCTCCTGAAGAAGCGTGAAGGCACGCGCAACATGTTGAGCATCCCTTTGATATGAACTAATCTTCTGTTGATCTGCTATCCAGCCACTTTCTCGGACTTGTATCTATTCTGGAAGGTTATCCTCATGTCCGAGTTTTCATGTATCTGGATGGTTTTGTATAGCAACAACTATATTGAATATTTTTTTGTATCTAGATGATTTGTGGTTTTTAACTGGTGTTCTATTTGTGTTTTTTTCAATAAATTATTTTTGTTATATACTTGGTGTCACTGTGCCTAAAAAGTCCGAAGTCCCTTCCGTTTTTCCTCTTGCCATTTTAGTTATAGGACGCGGCACTTTTATATTGATTATGTATCCACAGCACCACTCTGTGTTATGATACATTTCTTTTAATATCATTTTAAGGTCTCCCATGCTCTGACCTTTTTCGATAATGTCATTATCACATTATCACGGTCAGAGACTGCAGACATAGTACAGGAGATGGTCAGAGACTGCAGACATAGTACAGGAGATGGTCAGAGACTGCAGACATAGCACAGGATCTGGTCAGAGACTGCAGACATAGTACAGGAGATGGTCAGAGACTGCAGACATGGTACAGGAAATGGTCAGAGACTGTGGACATGGTACAGGAGACGGTCAGAGACTGTGAACATGGTACAGGAGATGGTCAGAGACCGCATACATGGCACAAGAGACTGTAAGAGACTGTGGACAAGACACAAGATATGATCAGAGACTGCATACATGGCCCAAGAGACTGTCAGAAACGGCATACATGGCTCAAGAGACTGTAAGAGACTGCGGCATGGCACAAGAGACTCTAAGAGACTGCATACATGTGGGGGTGACAGAGAGAGAGGGAGGTGACAGAGAGAGAGGGGGTGACAGAGAGAGAGGGGGTGACAGAGAGAGACAGAGCAAGGTGACAGAGAGAGTGACAGAGGGGTTGACAGAGATAGAGGGGATGACAGAGAGAGACAGGGGGTGAGAGAGAGAGACAGAGGGTGGTGACAAAGAGAGACAGAGGGGGGTGACACAGAGAGGGGGTGACAGAGAGAGATGGGGGGGTGACAGAGAGAGACAGAGGGGGTGACAAAGGGAGACAGAGGGGGTGACAGAGAGAGACGGGGGGTGACAGAGAGAGAGGGGGTGAGAAAGACAGAGGGGTGACAGACAAAGAGAGGGGGCGACAGAGAGGGGTGATGGGGGGTCAGAGAGAGAGGGGGGTCAGAGAGAGAGACACTTAGCCCTGTTGGCAGTCCCTCTAGTGCCCCTATGTCCCAGTTGTGTGTGTAATGCTCAGTATGGTACCTTGCATGCAGTAGGATGTCCATGATGGCCAGCAGCTGGCAAGACCCATTTTCATTCTGGGTGAGGACAGGAGGTGCTCTGTTCCTTCCATCGGATCTCTGAAGCCTCGGTCAGTCTGTCCTCCAGCCCTGGGAGCGGTGAGGAGATTTAAGGAGTCCAGGGGTTCCAAGCTCTGGGAGGTACCAGGGACGCTGTGCCCGCTGTTCCTGGCGTCTTGCTGCTCTCCTTTCCCGCGGCCTCCATCTCCTGGGCCGCTCGCATGCACTATGTAGACCGGCTGATGTCATTCTGCCCACCCCTTGAGGCCTTCGCTGTCCCGCTCCTCGCACCAGCTCTCACCGCCCCTGCTAAACTGTGTACAGGTGTGAGCAGGGCCAGCCGCCGGCGCTAGGATAGTGACCGGGTGGGGAACCCCAGATCCCTGTTTCCAGGGGGGGGGGGGGCACTTGCCCCCCCACCCCCCTTTGTCCCTACCTGCGGACTCCCATGAGTATCCAAATGTTTCAGCGATCTGTACATTTTGAGTCACATGAGATTTTGATGGAAACAAAATAAGATTCTTGTTTTAGTGGATAGATAGGTAACATAAATTGATGGTTTGCCAGGTTTCCTGCTGTTTGCATTATAATATTTTATAACTATGATTCTTGATTTCAATCTTGAATAAAGTTTTTAAAAATGTTAACATAAATTACAGGTTAAATATGCAGTTGCCAAATTAAAAAAAACAATGTTACTTTGTCTATAATGTTTTAATATGATTGAAAAAAAAATCTGTTTTTAATGTGTTTCATAGTAGCAGAATTTTTTAGAGTACAGAAACGAGGACAAGCTGTCTTTACAGTATAAGGCTAAGATCTGACCATCTAATTATAAAAATATTAAAATTGAAACATTAAAAATTTGGACTCAACAATATGAAACTACAAAATAAAATATATATTTCATCTTGTGATATATGATGCAGAATTAGTAGTCAAAGAAAAATGCCATATTCCTCATTAGGAAAAAAGAAGAGAGTATGAGTATGAGTAAGATAAGAAATAAAAAGAGGGGAGGGAAGAGGGGGGAAGTGTTAATATAGATCTTTCAATTCATTATAATTTTTCCTACTGAATATAATTTATTATAATTTTCTACAGTATCAGAGGACATTTAAGTAATACATTGTACTCTTCAAAGTATATCCAAGTGAATTGGGTATTGATGTAATGATGTATCATATGCAGAGCTACCATGATTAGCTCATCCATTTTAAAAATGTAATCTATACTCCAAAACCAATCTATTATATTTGGAGTATAGCCAGATGTCCAGTACAAGGGGATGAGTAATTTGGCTCCATTTCTCAAGTGGATTGTTAAAGATTTTTTGGAGTAAATCTTTCTTTATAAAGTTTTAACTACGAGAACGGCAGAACATGTACAATGTTTAACAAAAGGTGGTATAAAACAATCAATATGTAGTCCACAGAGCCTGGAAGTCAATATAGTTAACAATTGTGCAAGTAAACCCAAGACGTCGGAGCAATATAAAATCAAAGTGGCAAGAAGAGGCACAGGAGAAAGCAAGGAAAGGGATTCAAAATTGAAGGGTTCCCTTAAAAATGGCTGAAGTAGGTTGATCAGAACATTGTGTGAGGCTGTGAGCATCAAACCTAGATATGGTCCCATGACACCTGGTAAACTGCTATTGTGATGTCTTATTATGAAGCTGTGCAATTATGGATAATCAATAAAAAGTGTCAAAGTCAAGTTTGAATGGGAGGCTGAATCTCTGTACATGATCCATGTCAGCCAATTATGATTTAAACTGTTCTAGTCTGTTATTCACTGAAGCACCCAGCTTTTCTGTCTTTACTGTGCTTCATAAGTTTTCCAGTGGTGGAAATCACCATTCTCACTCACTCCTGTCATGATTAGGGATGGGCCTAACACCCCCTGATTCAGTTCGCACCAGAACACCGCAAACAGGCAAAAAGTTTTAGGGAACATGCAAACCCTATTAAAGTCTATGAGACACGAACATGAAAAATCAAAAGGCTTATATGTGAGTTATTTCCATAAAAAGTGTATGGGGACACAGGTATTGCCCTAGGGGACATGTATCAATGCAAAAAAAAAGTTAAAAAAAAAAACGCTTTTTCCTTATCCTTATCCACTCAGTCCTTTTTTTAATTTTCTTTTTTTTAAATCATCGATATTTACTTATTTTTTCTTTAAATTTGTTTTGTTTGTTGCTTTTTTCAGTGTTGCATAACAAGAAAATGCCACAAAATTGAAAAAAATAGCATTTGAGAAAAATAACTTTGCAATGCTTTGTACCAGAAACATCATGTTAGTGTCATTAGAAATAGGACAAATTCTAAAATGTGAAATTGTAAAAAGTAATAGGCAGCATAATGGCTAAGTGGTTAGTAATTCTGCCTTGCAGCATTAGGGTTGTCGGTTTGGTTTCCAACCAGGGCACTACCTGCCTGGAGTTTGTATGTTCTCTCTGTGCATGCATGGGTTTCCTCCAGATACTCTGGTTTCCTCCCACACTCCAAAGACATGCTGGTAGGTGAAATGGCTTCTGTCTAAATTGGCCCTAATATGTGTATGTATGAACGTGAGGTAAGGACCATAGATTGTAAGCTCCTTGAGGGCAGGGATTGATGTGAATGTGCAATATACTGTATATATAGAAACTACGACAACCCCCTATCGGGGCTTTAAAGCAGCCAATAAAATTCAGTAAGGGTAGTCAAAAAAGGTTGATTTTATTGGTACAAAAATTTGTATAAAAATAGATAAATAACTTCTGACGATTCAAGTCAGGACATGAACTGAATACAGCATAAAAATTGCAACAAACAATATTCGTGGTTAGAAGCAATACAAATTACAATATATTATGAGACAGCCAAGGTTTCTTCAAATGTTAAATCCTTATGACATTGCAAAAAACAGGGCCTGTGAATAGGAGCAATGTACAATAAAGTATATGGGACAACAAGAATACTATATATTAATCCCTCACTGGGTCTTCTTCAGAGGATGGGTTGTCCACTGTGGAAATGTAAACATATATCGAACACAGCATAAGACTCAATAATAGCAAACCCATGTGCATGCAGTGTAACATATTTACGTAAATTCCATAATTACCTATCACAGGTTTCCTGGCAGTACAGAGTGTTTAAAGAAAAATAGTTCCTCCTATGTCCTCTGTCTCCCCCGTATCGGGCCAACTCCCCAGAGGGCGGGTGGAGAAGCAAATGCGCCTTGCGAGGGATCACGTCTACATACCCCCACATATGCAGGGGAGGGAAGGGACTGCGAATGGCCAAAAGCTGCACCCAGATAAATTCACGTAGGTACTAGAAACAAAGTAAAAGGCGAGGAGTCAGTTAACTCCTCCAAATGGTTGAAAATTTCCCTATCCTGCGCAGTCAGCTCTGCATAACAAAAAGTAAGTCAAAACTATTTGATCTATTGCCATGGCACCACTGAATATACTTTCCCTGAATGTTCAGGGAATAAATGTCCCTCAAAAAAGGACCAAAGCCTTCCGTACTTTCCATAACAAGAAGGCTCACATAGTATGCCTCCAAGAAACACACTTCACCAAAGATTCTACTCCAAAATATATTTCTCCTTTTTATCAACAAATTTACACGGCTTCTGCCTGTACCAAGCAAAGGGGAACTCTAATTGCATTTCACCGATCCACACCATTCACCTTATCATCAGAAATTAAAGACCCAGAAGGTAAATACCTGATACGCATGGGTTATATAATGGATACAGCAATCACGGTGATTTCCTACTACGCTCCTAACAAACAACCTACACCATTCCTCTCACATATATTACAAGTGATTAATACACACAAAATAGGAACAGTGATAATGTGTGGGGATTCGAACCAGGTCCTCCTCCCATTTCTAGATAAATCACCTTTTACACCATCCAAAATAACCTCTAGATTACCTTTTTCTCAACTTCTTTCCAAATACAATCTGGTAGATTCATGGAGGGAAAGTAACCCAATGAAAAAGAAATTCACTTATTTCTCGCACCCTCATCAAACCTTCACCAGAATAGATCATATTTTTCTAACAATAGGAATGATACCAGAAATTATTGCATCAGATATAATTCCGATTCCGTGGTCTGACCATAATGCAGTATACACTACTATAGCCTCAGCCATACCAAAAGCACTTACCGGACATAATGCTCAAACACCCACTACATCAGATGGCCATTGAACAAGCTTTAAAGGAATACATATCAATTAATAATACAACAGACATCTCCCCAATAACACTGTGGGAAGCTCATAAGCCTGTCTTGCGTGGTACAATACAAAGACAAATGGCACTATTTAAACGGGAATGCAAAAATCTAGCAAAAAAACTAGAACTCAATTTTAATGCAGCCTATATATCATTTCAAGATAATCCATCTCAGAGTACAAAATCTCATCTGGAAAAATCTAGATTGGAATACGATCTATTTCTCACTGAGTCAGTTGATAAATCCCTCAAACGCTCCAAACACAATTTCTACAGGAATACAAACAAACTAGGGAAATATTTGGCACGGGCATTAAATTCAACTAACAAATCTTTCAAACCAATACGTTTGAAATTATCAAAAAATGTTTACACTTGTAATCCAGTTAAAATAGTCCATAAATTTCACTCACATCTCGCAACTTTATACAAGACAAACAATGAATTTAATCCTACAGAAGCTGAATCCTTCTTTTCAAAAATAAACTTACCTGAGTTATCTCAGAATCAAAAAAGCAGTTTGGATGAGCCTATAACTATAGATGAAGTTGCTAACGCCATAAAAGACCTAAAACTTAACAAAAGACCAGGCCCAGACGGCTACTCGGCTTTATACTATAAAACATTCTCAGAAATACTCTCTCCCATTCTCACTGAAACTTTTAACAAACTTCTAGATGGACATTCTTTTCGGCAAGAAACACTAATGGCAATTGTTTGTATGATCCCAAAACCCCTTTCTGATGATACTTCCTGTGTGAATTATCGGCCTATCTCTCTGTTAAACCTCAATATTAAATTATTAGCAAAAATAATAGCAAAACGCCTCAATAGCATTATAGGAAAATTAATACATAGAGATCAAGTAGGCTTCATGCCAAATAGACAGGCAGGCGATAATATACGCAGGGCAGTGTTATTGGCACATATTGCTAAAAAACTGAAAATCCCTTTATGTTTTCTATCTCTCGATATTAAGAGGGCATTTGACACAGTATCCTGGCAATATATGCAATATTCATTACAAAAATGGGGTTTTGGACCCCACTTTTTAACATGGATCAAAGCATTATATAATAAACCCAAAGCCTATATAAAATATGCTGGATACAAATCTGAAGCCTTTAATATCGAAAGAGGTACCCGACAGGGTTGCCCATTATCTCCCTTATTATTTGCCCTTATACTCGAACCCATGGCCCAATACATCAGAACAAACCAAACTATAACTGGCATTGAAGTAGGAGGTATTACACACAAATTATGTATATTTGCAGACGATATATTACTTTTTCTATCATCACCACAGGTCTCTGGTCCTAACTTAATACCAGCTCTTGATGGATTTGCAGCCCTATCCGGCCTTATGATTAATCCTAAGAAATGCCTAGTGCTTAATATTTCACTCACAAACATGGAATTGATCCCGGCTAGGGCTGCACTCCCATTCACATGGGCAGAAAAATCAATCCCATATCTTGGAATTAATTTAACAGCATCTCATTCTGACTTATTCTCAACCAATTATCCTCCTCTATTAAGACAGATCACAAATCTAATAAAACAATGGTCGCAACTTCCTTTATCCTGGATAGGGAAGATTAATGCAATCAAAATGACTATTCTACCCAAATTGCTTTATCTATTCAGAGTCCTCCCTATTCCAATTCCTTCCTATTTTTTGAGAATAGTACAAAAAAGAGCAACTTCGTTTATATGGGGCTCTTCTAAACCACGTATACCTATACACACACTACATCTTCCCAAAAATAAAGGAGGCCTGGGATACCCTAATTTTACTAACTACTACAGAGCAGCACATTTGGCCAGTCTGTCCAAATACCATGCAAAACAGGAAATCCCATTATGGGTATTTATAGAGGCTTCAGAAAATGACCCCCTATTAATATCAAATTTATTATGGCTTGATCCTAAAGACCGCTTTAAAATTCATAATCCCATAACTAAACACTTCTTATCTCTCTGGGATAAACTAAAAACCAAATATCAGTTACAATCTCCACACAATCCTCTCCTTTCTTTTATCAGAAATCCGGCCTTTTATCTGGCATGGATCTACCCAAATTCTTTTAAAGCTTGGACAACATCAGGCATTCAGACACTAAATGACTTCATAGCATCTAAATCATTCCTTTCATTCCCATCGCTTAGAGAAAAATATGATCTACCAAACTCTGAGATATTTAGATATCTCCAAATCAAAAATTTTTATACACCATTCTTAAAGGGGGATACACCATTATCCCAATTATCCATTTTTGAATCAATCTGTACAAAAGATCCATTTGCTAAAGGTACAATTTCATCACTTTATAATCAATTATATGGAGTAGCAAATCTTAATAGACCCTCTTACGTTCAGAGGTGGGAGGAGGACCTGGGACGAACTTTAGAAGACACGGACTGGTCTAACATATGGCTCACATCTAAGTCATCTTTACCCAGCATCTTAGCACTGGAGACAAATTATAAAGTCCTAACTCGCTGGTACCTTGTACCCGCTAGAGTGGCAAAATATTCACCTAATACCTCAGCTCTTTGTTTTCGAGGATGCCCAGAAATAGGCACATATTTACACATATGGTGGACGTGCCCAGTAATCCAAACCTTCTGGAAGGAAGTCTTCGTGATTGCATCTAAAATATTTAAAAAAATAATACAACCAGATCCATATTTAACTTTACTTACTGTATTTATTGGCGTATAACACTCACTTTTTCACCATGAAAATCGGGTGCAAATAGGGTGTGCGTGTTATACGCCAATACTTCAATTTCAGCTGCCTCGGAGTGCCGTCAGATTACATACAGTGAGAATCTCCTTTTTAATTGGCGGCCTCTGTAATAGGAAGTCAATAGATGGCAATGGCGAGGCTGCTGCATTGATGGCAATGGTGAGGCTGTATTGATGTGGACTAATAAGGCTGCATTGATGGCACTTGTGAGGCTGCAGGTGGGCATTAATCAGGCTGCATTGATGATAATGGTGAGGCTGCAGATGGGCACTGACTCTTATTTTGCTTCAAAGTAAACGTATTTAAAATTTAAGTTTTTTCCTGAAACTTCCCTCTTAAAATGAATGTGCGTGTTATACGCCTGTGCGTGTTATATGCCGATAAATACGGTAATCTAAAACCGGAATGGTTAACACTCTCTCAATTCAAACTTATGATCCAACTAATAACGGCTGCAAGACAAACAGTGGCCAAGGCATGGAAATCTCCTACATTGGTACTAGCAGAAACAATTCACAGAATGAATAATACAATGTCTCATGCTAAGATGGTAGCCATCGATCAAAATCAAATTCCAAAATTTGAAAAACTTTGGCACCCTTGGATAAAACAACAGTTCCTGTCAAATTTCAATGACTCTGTCCTGTTGCCATGGTAACAGATTAAATGACTTACAGAGACACCCATTCTAAGGCTTCAAAGAGAACTAAAAAGAATAATAAACTGACGAGCGGGACAACCTTGTGGACCATACCTCTACCTTTCAACCCTTTTTCTTCTTTCTCTTTCCTTTTCTCCACCTTACGATTAAAGCTCATTATCAGAATTTATTTGACCTATATACACTCTACTTGTAAACAATATGTATAGTAGGTATAAATCATTTAAATACCTACAAAAGTAACTAAGGAAATGATATATATCTTTAATTTAGGTTTACGTGAACCCAATGTTGAATATTTGAAATTTCATGATATTTACCTATATAAAGTCTACTGTAAAACAATGAGCTTACTTTATAGATCCTTGTAAACTTACTTTATGTATCTTTATAACATTGTATACTCAATAAACTTCTTTGACAAGGAAAATTTCCCTATCGCGGAGCAATATGATGGGTCCATGGGTATAACAAATGCAGAAAAGAGAAAAACAAAAAAAAAAAGGGAAAGAATGAATGTTGGTGCTAGAAAAGTGAGCAGCTCGGTGTAAAGAAATTGTGAAAGTGTGTAGCAAGATTGGTCAGACAAGCAGCAAAAGCCCTGCCGCCCATCAAGGACCATATGACAGTAGGAATTTTGAGTGGAAGACAATGGGGCAACAGCTCAAACAAACCACCAATGTTAGTGACCAATAATGGGGAAAAAAGACCAACCAGGGTTGGATGGAAGGGGGGGGAAGGGGGGGAGGGGGGAGGGGAAAGGGCAGGAGATGGAAAGGGGGGGGGGACAGGAGGAGGGGGGGGGGAGGGGAGGGGGGAAAAAGGGGGGAGGAGTGGAAAAGTGGGGGGGAAGGGCAGGAGATGGGCTTAGATTGTAAGCTCCTTGAGGGTAGGGACTGATGTGAATGTACAATGAATATGTAAAGCGATGCGTAAATTGACGGCGCTATATAAGTACCTGAAATAAATAAAATAAATAATAATATCACATCTACTTTTTTCCTTTTTCCTTTTTCCATCCCATCACTGTCTTTTCTTCCCCTTTTTCCCCTCTAGGCAGACCTGAGGAGTGTCTTTTACAATATATACTTTAATTAGCAGTTCCACTTTCTAACATCTATTCCGGCCTGGATTTCCCCTCATGCGACGAACATCGCTAATCACGATCACTTCCAATAAACTTCTGTATATGATGTATAATTTTATGTGTGGGAAATGGAACATAACAAATATGTTTTACACCTCTAAATATCCTACCCTTTGATGAATTCAGCCTGAAAACAGTTCATAGTTCTTTATATATCCATACAGGTCTACACTTTGTACCATGGAATTTGTTTTCCTTTTTTTTTTGCTCTGTTCAAATGTATTATCTGATTGTCATATTGCACTAAAGCAGGGCCAGCTTTTTAAAAATTTTTTTTTGAATTTTCTAGGTGATAATGGCATGTATAGTACAATGCACTGATTACGGTCGGCTATGGGTTATCTCTAGCCACAGAGATCTCATGCACGCTACCCAGTGAGTAAGTGACAAAAATTGGTGGAGTCATGTCTCAATGTCACTATGTGCGTGTCCAACTGTTGCCTGTCTCTGTGTCCTATTTGTCTCCCCCTCTATGCCGGTTTCTTCCTCCAGGGGGCGGGAGCACACCATTTATGCCTTCCTGGCAGGATAAGAGGGGAGACGCAGGGGCCCTGCGTCTCCTGTATACGCCCACCAGGTGGCAACACCTGGTTTTGGGCACCTCTTTCCTGCCAGCGGCGTCCCGGATCCCCTCCGGACGCCGTGCTCGCGCGGCCTTGTGCGCGTGACGTAACGGCGCCTGTGCAGTTGCGGCGGAGGTGACGGGGTGCCAGAGAGCACACACTCTTCCGGAACGCCAGGGGTCACGTTTGAGCGCACAGCTGTGCTGCTCTCTTTTCCCCCAGTGGGGGAGGAGGAGGGACGAATGTGTCAGTCTGCACCTGAAGGGAGTTAATCAATTGACACTCCCTATAAATTCACTAAGTCTCAGAGGAGGGCTATTGAATCCTTTTAAACCATGCGATACCTGGCCAAGCACTCACTGAGAGATTGGTAAGTACACTCGATACGCTTCCCAGCATACCTCCTCTGTAATCCTATTCTATTAATGATTCCTTATTTGTACTCCAATTTTTTAGAATCTGGAACATCTCATCTAATCACACTGGTCTGTTCAATTGGGTAAACAGTTCCGCCACCACCTTATGCACTTTTATCATGGTTTTATCAAGCATGTTTTTGGGTGGTGGAGGTTGTGCTCATCTTGTGTTTTCACTCTCTAGCTTTACACTCCCCATTCCCTCCCTCACATTCACCTGTGCACCCTTTCCTACCCTGTCTGCACCTCACTCCCCGCCCCTATTTTCCCCACCTCCCCTTTCTCCCCTTTCCCCCCCCTTATCCCTTCCGCCCCCTCCCCCTTCCTTCCCCCCCTTTTCCCCCTATTCCCCCCTTTCCCCCCCCCCTTTTTTTCCTCCCCTCCCCTTTCCCCCCCTTTCCCTTCTTTCCCCCCTCCCCCTCCCTTTCCCCCCCCTCTCCATCTCCTGCCCTTTCCCCTCCCCCCCTTTTCCACTCCTTTCCCCCCTTTCCCCCCCTCCCCTTTTCCTCCCTCCTCCCGTTCCCCCCCCTTTCCATCTCCTGCCCTCCCCCCCCCTCCCCCTTCCATCCAACCCTGGTTGGTCTTTTTTCCCCATTATTGGTCACTAACATTGGTAGTTTGTTTGAGCTGTTGCCCCATTGTCTTCCACTCAATATTCCTACTGCCATATGGTCCTTGATGGGCGTCAGGGCTTTTGCTGCTTGTCTGTCCAATCTTGCTACACACTTTCACAATTTCTTTACACCGAGCTGCTCACTTTTCTAACACCAACATTCATTCTTTCCCTTTTTTTTTTTTCTTTTTCCTCTTTTCTGCATTTGTTTTCCTGTATACCCATGGACCCATCATATTGCCCCGCGATAGGGAAATTTTTAACCATTTGGAGGAGTTAACTGACTCCTCGCCTTTTACTTTTGTTTCTAGTACCTACGTGAATTTATCTGGGTACAGCTTTTGACCATTCGCAGTCCCTTCCCTCCCCTGCATATGTGGGGGTATGTAGACGTGATCCCTTGCAAGGCGCATTTGCTTCTCCACCCGCCCTCTGGGGAGTTGGCCCGATACGGGGGAGACAGAGGACATAGGAGGAACTATTTTTCTTTAAACACTCTGTACTGCCAGGAAACCTGTGATAGGTAATTATGGAATTTACGTAAATATGCTACACTGCATGCACATGGGTTTGCTATTATTGAGTCTTATGCTGTGTTCGATATATGTTTACATTTCCACAGTGGACAACCCATCCTCTGAAGAAGACCCAGTGAGGGTCGAAACGCGTCAGTATTAATATATAGTATTCTTGTCCCATATACTGTATTGTACATTGCTCCTATTCACAGGCCCTGTTTTTTGCAATGTCATAAGGATTTAACATTTGAAGAAACCTTGGCTGTCTCATAATATATTGTAATCTGTATTGCTTCTAACCACGAATATTGTTTGTTGCAATTTTTATGCTGTATTCAGTTCATGTCCTGACTTGAATCGTCAGAAGTTATTTATCTATTTTTATACAAATTTTTGTACCAATAAAATCAACCTTTTTGACTACCCTTACTGAATTTTATTGGCTGCTTTAAAGCCCAATAGGGGGTTGTCGTAGTTTCTTTATGCACTTTATGGGGTGCGCAGCCCATTTGCCTACACTCATGTGAGTGTCCTTCGTTGTCCATTTAACATTTTTGGGTGGTTAAACACCCTTCCCCCGTTTTCCGACACTCGAGTTTAGACATGAACTGTGAACTGATTTTTAGGCGCTGTATATGATTTTGGTATATGTTTTTTTCTTTTTCTTCGTTTTGTCTCTGTAATACTTACTTCAGCCATCAAAGGTTGTGACCTCGTATTTAGGATGAGTAAATTTACAGGGGCTGATTGGGCCAACTTAATGACTCAATATGAGAATTACTTCGAACAGGGAGACCAAAAAACTTTGTCCATTACATCACTATTTCAAAAATTAACTAAGATACTCGAGAGAAAATCTGCCCTCTTTTGGCACGTCAAAAGTTTTGGCAGATACCTCGAGGAACAGATCAATCCCTACGGACTACGTGTCCAGACCTTTCCAAATGTTGATCTAATAAGTGATGAGTGCAAAGCCGAATGGGAGGCCAATCTCCAGTTGTGCTCCAGGGAGATGATGTCTATCCTGTCCAGGGAGTACAACAAACAAATTGTCCTTCTAGACTGTGTTATCAACAAATTGGAACAAGTATTGACCGAATATGCCCAACACCCCCTGTTTTCTGAATCCCAGACTCTACTGGAAGAAAATCTCTAGACCTTTAACAAAAAAATCCTACACAACAAGGAAACACAATTTTGGAGAGACAAACATGCTTTTTTGGAGGGCCATGCCTACAGATGGAATAATTACAGGTCCCCATCAAATAATTACCCACGTTAGGAACTCAAACACAAAAACAACATTCAGACTTTAAAATCTCGGAGACCTTCGGATTCCGAATCTGTATCAAAAAATTCCTCACAGCGTAGCCAAGCGCGCAGTAAAGCACAACAAAAAAGAGACCGTAGTTTCAGGAATTCCCCTGAACACGACTCTAAAAAACGAGCGATGGACACTGCCCCCACACAATTAGATTCCCAATATGTTCTATCTGGCCATACAGCAACTAAAGAACAGACTGCTGAGGTGGGTAGGACAGTGCCCCTCGAACGCAATAGTAACACCCCACTGGCACAGGAACCCCAACAACTTATTCCATCTGCAGGCTCTAACAAAACAGCTCCACAAAAAGCTTTAAACTCAGTTCGGGGACCCGGGTCCCCACAAACCAACAAAACAGGCAAAGGTTTGGACCCATTTGTGGTGCGGATTCAACAAACCACCTAAGTGTGGTCAATCTATCCTCCATTAACTTATCAGCAAGTGAGATATAACTGTTATCCCGTGGGCTTACCTTTTGTCCTGAACAAAACTTTGACGTCTTTAAAACAATTACTGACTTACAACTCTTTGCACGCAGGTTATTACTAAAATACCTGCATGCTAAGGAGGACCCCGAGGTTGACGCTGCGGATGGGTCCCCTTATAGTTTAAAGGAATGTAGGGCCTTACAAGACTTAACTCTCCTTTACCAAGAAAACAATACGGTGGATCTAATAGACCAAATTGATTTGGACGCCTTACTGCAAGAGGTGGACAAATCGACTCCAAATCCCCTAGTAATGTTCAAAAAGGCCTCCACTACATTTCCCTCTTCAAGCATTAATCCCAATGTAGCAGTATTTTTAAGGCAGACCATTAGTGATATATGCCAACTACCACAAACCAAATCAAAACCGGCTAACCTCTCATACGATGAAGATCTGGCCCTCCAGCGCCTCACAAAAAACTCTAAAATTGTAATAAAACCTTCGGACAAAGGGGGCAATGTGGTCGTCATGAACAACGACGATTACGTCTCAATGTGTCTAGATATTCTAAAGAACAAAGAATGGTATAAAGTAATCTCAGCTCTTAACATCAATCAATATAATTCCAGTTTTTACAGCATGGTTGATCGTGCATTCTTTAGAGGTGAAATTATCAAGAACATTTATGAGTTTGTTAGGACCCCACATCCCAAGGTGGCTACGTTCTATAGTCTACCCAAGATTCATAAAAACTCTGCCAAACTTACTGGTCACCCCATTGTCTCCGGCAACGGAGCTATATCAGAAAACCTAAGCCGAGTCATAGATGCACACTTGCAACCTCTTGTTCTGTCTTTGCCCTCCTTTGTTAAGGATACAATACAATTTCTACAATTCATCAATGATCTTAAGATACCAGACAATGCTATCCTGGTGACCATCGACGTCGAGGCGCTGTACAGCAGCATCCCCCATCTTCAAAGGGCCTTGCAACAGCATCCTCTGTATGATCCCGCACTGGTCAGGTTTATTCTGAATGGTCTGCACTCTGCACTATATACTACACCACAATTACTTTTGCTTTGACAACTCCCACTACCTCCAGGTACAGGGTGTGGCTATGGGGACCTGTTGTGCCCCCTCATATGCCAACCTGTACCTGGGGGAGTTGGAGAAGTCCCTCTTCAGTGACGAGGATCTTGTCATATACACCAGCCATATAACCAAATGGCTGAGGTATATCGACGACGTCTTTGTCGTCTGGGAGGGACCTGAGACCAAACTAGTCGAATTCTTCAATAGGATTAATGTGAATGACCGCAACTTGAGTTTTACGATGACCCATGACCCCCACAGCGTCACTTTTTTGCATGTCTCCATCTCAGTTACTGCGGAAAGAAATCTTTCCAGTACTCTGTTTCGAAAGACAACTGCCGGGAATACAGTCCTCCACTCGGACAGTTTCCATCCCACTCCACTAAAGAACTCTATCCCTTATGGACAATATTTGCGCCTTTGGCGCAATTGTTCGAATGATGCCCTGTTTAAAAAAGAAGCTGAGGGACTTCAGAATCGACTGTTAGCAAGGGGCTACAGCAGATCGTGCCTTAAAAAAGCATACAATCAAGCCATAGGACATCCCAGACCCCAGCTGCTTTTTAGATCCAAACCCTCCAAAAGCCCTGAACCCAACCTTACCCGGATCATCATGCATTTTTCTCGACAACATCAGGCTATCAAAAAGATTATAGAGCGCCATTGGAGCATCCTCACGGATGACCCCAAATTGCGCGATTTTGTTCTGGAGAAACCGACTATAACATACAAAAGAGCTATGTTACTACGGGACAAGCTCGTCCAGAGCGAATACATCAATGAGAATAGGAGATTGAGGCATTGTTCCATAGTGGGTTTTTTCCCCTGTGGACATTGTTCATATTGTTCACTTATTAAGAAAGATAAAATCTTTGTCCTTCCAAATGGAAAGACATTTACACCCACACAATTTGTGAACTGCCACACCCGTGGAATAGTATACCTGATGGAATGTGAGTGTGGCGCTTATTATGTGGGAAAGACCAGGCAGGAATTTTGGAAACGCATTTCCCAACATGTCTACAGTATGGAGGTGGGGAACCCGTATCTTCCAATTGGGAGGCACATAATTTTTAAACACAACTATAGGGTCCCAAGGGTGACCTTTGTGGCCCTTTACAAAATACAGATTCCAATGAGAGGTGGCGACTGGAACAAGTCTCTGCTGCAATAGAGCAGAGATGGATATTCCAGTTACAGGCCACGTCTCCGTCGGGCCTTAACGAATCAATTTCGTTCACCCCTTTTCTGCAAGGGTTTTCATCCGGAAAGACACAATGAATGTATGGGAAGGAAATTTTTCTTTTATTATTTAATTAATTTAATTTATTAATTTAATTTGGTTTAATTTATTCCAATTTAATTTAGTTTGGTTTAATTCAATTTAATTTAATTTATTTGATTTGATTTAATTGAATTTATTTCAACTTTATTTCCATTTTTATTTTTTGACGTCCCACAGTGTTCTGTGGAGACGTATTAAAAAGTATATCACCATCTACTTTTTTCCTTTTTCCTTTTTCCATCCCATCACTGTCTTTTCTTCCCCTTTTTCCCCTCTAGGCAGACCTGAGGAATGCCTTTTACAATATATACTTTAATTAGCAGTTCCACTTTCTAACATCTATTCCTGCCTGGATTTCCCCTCATGCTACTAACATCGCTAATCACGATCACTTCCAATAAACTTCTGTATATGATGTATAATTTTATGTGTGGGAAATGGAACATAACAAATATGTTTTATACCTCTAAATATCCTACCCTTTCATGAATTCAGCCTGAAAACAGTTCATAGTTCTTTATATATCCATACAGGTCTACACTTTGTACCATGGAATTTGTTTTCCTTTTTTTTTTTTTTGCTCTGTTCAAATGTATTATCTGATTGTCATATTGCACTAAAGCAGGGCCAACTTTTTTAAATTTTTTTTTTTAATTTTCTAGGTGATAATGGCATGTATAGTACAATGCTTGGGCCCTGCGTCTCCTGTATACGCCCACCAGGCGGCAACACCTGGTTTTGGGCACCTCTTTCCTGCCAGCGGCGTCCCGGATCACGCGCGCGACCTTGTGCGCGTGACGTAACGGCGCCTGCGCAGTTGCGGCGGAGGTGACGGGGGTGCCCGAGAGCACACACTCTTCCGGAACGCCGGGGGGGTCATGTTTGAGCGCACAGCTGTGCTGCTCTTTTCCCCCAGTGGGGGGAGGAGGAGGGACGAATGTGTCAGTCTGCACCTGAAGGGAGTTAATCAATTGACACTCCCTATAAATTCACTAAGTCTCAGAGGAGGGCTATTGAATTCTTTTAAACCATGCGATACCTGGCCAAGCACTCACTGAGAGATTGGTAAGTACACTCGATACGCTTCCCAGCATACCTCCTCTGTAATCCTATTCTATTAATGATTCCTTATTTGTACTCCAATTTTTTAGAATCTGGAACATCTCATCTAATCACACTGGTCTGTTCAATTGGGTAAACAGTTCCGCCACCACCTCATGCTTTTTTATCATGGTTTTATCAAGCATGTTTTTGGGTGGTGAAGGTTGTGCTCATCTTGTGTTTTCACTCTCTAGCTTTACACTCCCCATTCCCCTCCCTCACATTCACCTGTGCACCCCTTTCCTACCCTGTCTGCACCTCACTCTCCGCCCCTATTTTCCCCACCTCTCCTTTCTCCCCTTTCCCCCCCTATCCCCTTCCGCTCCCCCCCTTCCTTCCCCCCCTTTCCCCCTATTCCCCCCCCTTTCCTTTCTCCCCCCCTTTTTTTCCTCCCCTCCCCCTTCCCCCCCCTTTCCCCTCTTTCCCCTCCCCCTCCCTTTCCCCCTCTCTCCATCTCCTGCCCTTTCCCCCCCCCTTTTCCACTCCTCCCCCCCTTTCCCCCCCTCACCTTCCCCCCTCCCCCCCCCCCTTTCCATCTCCTGCCCTTTCCCCTCCCCCTCCTTCCCCCCTCCCCCTTCCATCCAACACTGGTTGGTCTTTTTTCCCCATTATTGGTCACTAACATTGGTGGTTTGTTTGAGCTGTTGCCCCATTGTCTTCCACTCAATATTCCTACTGCCATATGGTCCTTGATGGGCGGCAGGGCTTTTGCTGCTTGTCTGTCCAATCTTGCTACACACTTTCACAATTTCTTTACACCGAGCTGCTCACTTTTCTAGCACCAACATTCATTCTTTCCCTTTTTTTTTTTTTTTTCTTTTTCCTCTTTTCTGCATTTGTTTCCCTGTATACCCATGGACCCATCATATTGCCCCGCGATAGGGAAATTTTCAACCATTTGGAGGAGTTAACTGACTCCTCGCCTTTTACTTTGTTTCTAGTACCTACGTGAATTTATCTGGGTGCAGCTTTTGGCCATTCGCAGTCCCTTCCCTCCCCTGCATAGGTGGGGGTATGTAGACGTGATCCCTCGC